>BQNB010034704.1:0-20784 GCA_026074375.1 Tanacetum coccineum
AGTATTCACCAACTCATTAAAACAGTTCTGTTCTGGTGCATCATCAGCATTTAATTCCTCATGCCAGTCTGGATCTAGAGTTTCTGGTCTAACAACAATATCTTGCTTAAACCAGATGGAATTATCTTGCTTGGGAGCAGCATCATCCTATGGTTATTCTTTAACATTTACCACATTATCATCAACTGGTTCTTTAGTTTCTATTGCAGCCTCTTGAATTGTTTCATCTGCATTTATAGTTTTATCAGTTTGAGGTGGCTGAGATGGGGCTTTGCCTTTCTTTGAAGATCTACTTGTATCTTTGTCTTTTGACGGCTCAGATCCTTTCGTCTTCTTTTCTTCTTCCCCTTTTCAGAATCAACCGAGGGATCTTTATCTTTGTCATCATGATGTCTTTTCTTTAGAACTTTTGTTGGATCAATGTCACCCTTTGCAATTGCATCATCAAGGCCTATTGAACCAATCAAAGCATTGTATAAATCAAGATGCTTCTCATGTTCTTGAAAAGATCCACTCTTCTGCATCATATCAAAGAGCATGTTCTTCAACTCATATTCAGTGAAAGAGACTGCAGGAGTGAAGGAAGGCTGGAAAAGATTAATTAGATTCTTTTGGAGCACTTCACAAACTGTTCCTTCCATTCTTAGCTGGACAAAATCAGACACAACTTTTGGTAGTAGCTTTGGCAATTGATTCTTGACTTCATTGATTACGTTAGCTTGTACGGATTCTTCAATTGCTTTAGCATGATCGATCTTTGACAAAATTTCAAATTTCTTTTCAAGTTCTAAAACGTCTTTGTAAAACTGTCGATGACGAATCAGATTCAGATACATTTGTAACTTGAGCTTTTGTTGTTGGTGGTGGTGGTGTTGGTGGTGACTTTTCAGTAACCATTGAAATAGCAGTATCAACAAGTGGAGTTCTTTAAACAATAGGGTCCTCTTGGTAAATGGGAACATCTACCATTGACTGAATCTCAATTTCAGTTGTGTCTTTCAAAATATTAGTTATTGAAACATCAGGATTTGCATTAATAAATTGATTACCGCATTCAGCAGATGATAGTGTTAAACTGGAGTTGGGATTTGGTACTGCTGGCTCAAGTACATGAGATTTAGCTTGTACACCTCCAGCTTGTTCATTCATAGCTTGATCTGCATCTTCATCTCTATCATCCTCAGCTTTTTCTTCATCAGCCATCTCTTCATCAGCTATCTCCTTATCAACTATTTCCTTATTAGCAATCTCTTCAATAGCTTTCACATTACCAGCTTTCTCAGAACCATTAGTTCCGCGGGGCGTTTGCCCTATTTTTATTATGTGTTTACACCGTTAGTCCTTTTGGACTGACATTGTTAGTCCTTAAGGAATAACGGTGTAAGGGTGAAATGACTTGTGGTGAAATGGACTTAACAGTCCTATTTGTTAAATGGTGTGGGCTGTTAAGTGGGTTTAGGCTGATGGATTGGGCCGGTTTTGTTTTAAAAGGATTTTTGGACCTTTAATTATATAAAAGGCTTAATATAAATGCTTAATGGGCTGCCCCGGCCCATTATATGGGTGCGGGTTGGTCCATTAAGTATTTCTTCAGTTTCTGCTTTGACTTTGACTTTTGACTTTGACTTGGTTGACTTTTTGGTTGACTTTGACTTTGATTATGACTTTTTCATGCTCTTTCCATTCTTGTGCTCGGTTTTGTCCGTTTTGGCTTGATTTTTGTCCTTTAATGAATATCCGTTCCCTGCATAGCATAAATCACAAAACACACAAGTACAATGTATTTTTGGTATATTTTGGTCATTTTAGGCACGTTTTTATAGGCAAAAGGTATGTGTAATTAAACACATACCACATCCTTCTTCATTTCTTTATGTACATCGGCATCAGGATTCTTCTTTCTAATTATTCGTTTGCCTAACCTTTACTCACTTTTGGTACATTTACCTCATTGTTGGTTGACAAAGCCAAATAAGTCATATAGTGAGTAGAATTCCTGATTGCATCACTCATCATTGAGTCTGGAATAGACATTCCATACTTCTGATGCTCTTCTCCCTTATGAACAAACTTCAACTTTCCTAGAACTGAACCATACTTGATTTTGTTTATGAACGAGGCTTGTCTCTTAGGTAGTGAGTTGCGGTTTGAGAGGAAGTGATTGATGATGACCTTGGTGAATCTGGGATAAGGTATATGTTCCCATCTCTTGGCATTAGTATGTCTATTGTCAATCTGGAATTGGAAATCTTCCCAAATCAACTCTGCATAATCTACATTCTTCTTGTAAATCATTCCCCACATAATCTGAATTCTTAATTGTCATGGTCTATCTATACCTGAAGACTTTCTAGATAAGCACCTATTAATAATGGATAAGAAAGTTCTCCAAGGCTGATACATATGATCAATGTACATTTCAGAGACTAACTCTAGAGAACCCGTGTAGCCAAGTTGTTTGATTAAATATACAAGATCATCGTGAGGAGGAGGTTCAACAAATTCTTGATTAGGAACTTTAGTAGTGACATGAAGCACTTTACAAAATAATTAAACTCCGACTTCAAACTGTTGATTGTTGAGCTGAAACTGGTAAGTTAGAGGGCTTTTGTTCTTGTGGATGGTATACCAAAACTGCTGCACATATATTTGAGGAAAATCCGTTGTCTCGAAAAAGGCATTGTAGCACGAATACTATTTGAGAATGTCCATAGTAAGCTGATAAGTGGGTTCCTTTTGCTTCTTTAATGGATCAATCCTCATGTTGCAGGTACCAATCATCACTTGGTCATTAATAGGAACCAGAGCTTCATCCAAAACAATATGTTGTTGGTTTTTTTGTTCCATGATTCTGCTAAAAATTAATCAATGCAATTATTATATAGCACAAATTTGATTGAATCTTCTTATTGTTGTGTTTAATTTGATGGATTATGGATTTAGTTTCAAGTGATTAAGCCTATTTTAAACTCAAGTAGTGAAAGTCAACTTTGGTCAACGTTAACAATCTTTGGTCAAAAAGTCAACCAAGATTGTCAATAGGTCAACTAACTGGTCAATGGTCAACCTAAGTCAAACAGTCAATCCTAAAGTCAAACAGTCAATAACCTTAAACCACAGGTTTAAATTTGTGTTAAACCGCTGGAAAATGTGAGTTTAAACCACAGGTTTAAAAATAGTGGGTTTAAACCGCGGGCTCAAGAGTGAGGTTAAACTGCGAGACTTCGACCTGGTAAATCGTGGGTTTAACCCATGAGTTTAAACCGCGAGCTAGAAATTGAGTTGTTAAACCGTGGGCTCATAAAATGAGTTAACTCGAAGGTTCTATTTTGACCTATTAAACCGCGGGTTCTCCATTAAGGATAAACCGCAGGCAAGAACACCTAATAAATCACAGGATCAATAAACACAAAGACATAATCCCAAAATAATTTAAACACATTGAGAATCATTTTAAGCAACAACAAACAAGACTGGAACATATTTCAAGTATATCTAAAGATTTCTACATCATCATGTGTTTAGACAACAAATGTTCAAAACATATCCTAAGCATGCCAAGATAACTAGACACAAACCATAAACATTTTACTTGGACACACACGCATCTAAATACTATTTTCTTTCTAATTTGCGGGCAAGCACACTTAAAGATTTGATTTTTGATTTTCCTAAATGCAAAAGAGTGTATCTAGGGCATATAGTGACTATAATACATACTTATAGCACTATCCCACAAACAATCGAACACCCTAATGATTTTCGTCACAACGAGGCACCAAAAATCAAGCCTAGCATTCACATGTTATTGATTTACTTAAAAGGGTTTTAGCACAACATTATTGACCCTCTAATCATCATTTCCCCTATGGCCAATTGTCTTAAGACCAACTTTTGATCTTATGAACCCTAATTGGGTTTTTTAAGATTTATGAGTGATTCTAAGTGAAATAATAAAATTTCTTTAACCTACTTGAAGATTAGATGATATAGAACAGATTTGTAGTTTACCTTAATGCTTGAAAACACGTTTTTGATTCTTGATTTAAAAGGGGGTGCGCGATTTATCAGAGAGAAAAAAAGAAAAAGTCTTAACTTTTTTGTAATAATGATAAAAAAATAAACCGCCCTCTTGAGTTTATCATTTTTTAAATTTGCGAGTTTGGAAAAAATAGTCCTTGTGGTTTGTTTTGATTTGAATTTTAACAAGCCATACTTCCTAAGGTTTTAAACATTTAACAACTGTAATAAATGGTAACTTAGAACCTTGTATCTTCTAACTTAAAAGCACTAGCACTTATTTTGCATTCTAGTCCTTAAATTTTATAACACATGACATCTAAAGACCTTTTGAGTTAAAATAAATTAATTATCCTTTAAATAATGATCCGTCATTGTTAAAAACTTTATCTGTTTATTCCTTGATTAATTTTGAAATACCGTTGTAAAAAATTATTTGTGAGCACTTTCTTCCCCTAAAAAACAAACCCGTTTTCTATTTAAGGAGTTGTAGTCTTTGTTTGAGTTGTTGAAATACCTTTTTAAAACTTTTCTGATTACTGAAAACACTGATTGTTTTGAAAGACAACACCAATAAAAATAAGATTTCTCTTTTTTGGAAAATAAATGCACTAACACATACACTCATTTTATTAAGACGGCTTGGGTTGTATTTAAAATGTTGATCCCTTCTTGACATATCTTACTTAGCTTGTTAAAGCTTAGTTATATTGGATAGATCCAAGACAATTATAGTAGAAACTAAGATTGAGAATATCACAAACTATGCGGAATCTAGTTTGCAATGCTAAGAAGAACAATGAAACAGTAAAACAAGATATTTACTAAACTTTCAATATATTGAATACTATTTGAATTACAAAATAGCTATGAATACTAACTATGATTGTTATGAAACCTATGAATACTAATATGAAAACTGATGTCTAGATCTATGCCTTATGGTTCCTTTTATACACCAAGGAAACCCTAATGGCCTTACAAAACGCGTCAAGTGATTATGCATATCTATTCCTAATATAACTCATGCTTGTCACTTTAGCAGTACTAACTATTTATACCAACAATACTAACTACATAACTAACAGTACTAATTAACTGGCAGTACTAACACTTTGTACTGGCAGTACTAACTATTACATTAGCAGTACTAATGACTTAAACTATTTCTTCTAATCGTCAGCAACACTAGTTTCTTCAATCAGCAGTATTAACTTGAGACGCCTTTATTCCCAACAATCCTCCCCTAAACTTGATATTCATCTTGTTAATCATCAAGTTTCTTCCAATTAAATCATTTGTGCTGAGAGGATGCTTCTAAACACTCTTCTACTTCTTAAGTTGTGATCTTGTAAATCTACTGGATGCAAACCCATAGTCTGTCAGCTATGATCTCATCCATATGATTTGGGCACAACATTCAGATATGGCAATGTATTCAGCCTCTATGGTTGAGATATCAGTGCTCTTTTGCTTCTTTGAAGACCATCTGACTAATCTGTCACCCAATAACTGCGCACTGCCAGAGGTACTTCTTCTAGTATCTTAACACCCGGCGTGATCAACATCTGCATAAGCTGTTAGTGCAATACCAGTGTCCTTCGAGTACTAAAGACCAATATTAATGGTTCCTTTCAAGTATTGAAAGACCCATTTTACACCATGTAAGTGCTTTTCGGTAGGCTTTGCCTGATACCGGACACATATGCATACTGCAAATACAAGATCGGGTCTACTAGATGTAAGATACAAGAGGGAGCCGACCATACTACGGTAACGGGTAGGGTCAACTGGTGTCCCCTGTAGATCTTTATCCAGTTTTGTTCTCTCCACCATTGGAGTGTCAACCGGGTTACTAGATTCCATATCGTATTTCTTAAGTATTTCTAGAGCATATTTTGATTGCTTTATAAAGATCCCTCAGGACTTTGAGAAATTTGTAGTCTAAGAAAAAAATGACATTTTGCCCATCATTGAAATCTTAAAATTTGAACTCATTAAATTTTAAACTCATTAAATTTAAAACTCAGGATCAACATAAGCAAAAATAATATCGTATACGTAAATTTGTACCAGTAGGATATCTTTGCCTTTTTTTCTTATGAATAATGTAGGATCGACATCACCTTTAGAGAACTTCTGGGAGAGTAAAAACTTCAAGATTCGATCATACCAAGCGCGTGGAGCCTACTTTAAGCCATAAAGAGCATTCTTCAGCCTATACACGTGGTTGGGATGGTCTTGATGTACAAACCCTTCTAGTTGACTAACATTAACCTCTTCTCGTAGCTCGCCATTCAAAAATGCATTCTTGACATCCATTTGGTAGACTGTCATATTCTTGTAGGCGGCATTTTAAACGAAGATTCTAATTGCCTCTATGCGTGTAACAGGTGCAAAAGATTCTTCAAAATCAATTCCCTCTTCCTAACGAAAGCCTTTAGCTACGAACCTTGCCTTGTTTTTCAATACGCCCCCAAATTCATCTAGCTTAACCTTGAAAAACCACTTTAGGTTAATCAGCATGATATAATCTGGTCATGGTACTAATTCTTAAACTTGAAGATGTTCAAACTCATAGATTTCTTCTTGCATCGCTTTGATCCATGAAGATTCTAGCAATGCTTCTTTATAATTCTTGGGTTCGATTGAAGTGAGGAAATCATCAAAGTAGCACCACATGGCACCGGTTTGTAGTTAACATCTTGTGGAGACTGGTCAAGAAGGATTGCTAATCACATTGTCCAAAGGATGATTCTTTGTCCATTTGCTGAGATGTTCAAAAGGTAGGTTGGGTGGATGCAAGTTTGATGATGATTCTTAAGAACTCGATTCTGAAGTGAGAATATCTTGGAATGTATCATTATTAAACTATGCATGATGTAATTGTTCTTCAACACCATGTGAAATGACTGAAGATTATGTTTCATGGGTTGTTGATGAAGTACTAACATATGGTGCATCTTGATCAATGGTAGTTGAGGAAGGTGTACCAGTTGTATCATCAGAAATCGAAGCTACAACGGGAAGCACACGAGATATAACACTTGGAGACGGCTAAAAGTATTCATCAAACATGGGTTGAAACAAAACATCCCAATCTTTTTATATTGGTGGAACCATAAGGTGTTGAGGAAATTGATTTTGCACGGAGTCCTGACTTATTGTTTTAGTAGTTATTAAAGTTGAAGCCGGGGTCCCTGAACCACAATTGTTCATAAGCCATTACTATCAGCTCATCAAATTCAACATGGATAGTTTCCATGATCAGTCGGATCCTTCTATTGTAGATTCAGTATGCTTTCTTTGCGGGAGAGTAGCCGATGAAATTCCAATATCAGCTTTGGGTTTCAGCTTACCCAGATCTTCACTGCCATTGGTTGGGTAGCATAATGCACCAAAGACATGAATATACTTTAAGTTAGGTTTTCTATCATGTAGAAGTTCATAAGGTATTTTGTTGTGACGTTTACGAATCAAAGATCGATCTGGGTATAGCAAGCTGTTGCTACTGCTTCTGACCACATACATAATGGTGCCTTTGAAAATATCAACATTGTATGATCAGCTTCCACTAAAGTCTGGTTCCGTCTTTCAACAACGCCGTTTTGTTATAAAGTGCGTGAAACTGAAGTTTGGTATGAGATCCCGACATCTTCATAATAGGTCTTCAGAGTCTGATTGACAGACTCTGTTCCATTATTAGTGCGAATATTCCTGATAGTTGCATTAAGACAAACTTGAACTTGCTTTAGAAATTTGATTATGAACTCAGGAGTCTCATCCTTTGATCGTAAAAATTTCATCCAAGTGAACCGTGAATAATCATCAACAATGACTAATACGTACTTCTTCCTATTTATACTTTCGATTCTCATTGGACCATAAAGATCCATGTGCAACAAATATAGCTTTTCTTGGATAGAGTCTTCAGACTTGGGTTTATAAGTGTGCTTCTTGCTTTTTCCTAATGAACACAAAGAACACAAGTGGTCTTTCGCGTACTTAAATTTGGGCAAACCTCTCACAATACCTTGTTTCGCCTATTCGTTGATGGTACTAAAGTTTAAATGAGACAACCTTCGATGCCATAACCAGGACTTGGTCTTAGGAGCTTTAGACAAGAGACAAATTAGAGAGGATTTCATCATATCTTCTAGTGAAAGTGTATAAATTTGTGCCCCTTAACCTCGTAAGTAGTGTAACACTCCCAAAATGGATCGTAGCAGAATAATGTCCGGGAGGGTTACTTCATAATACCATTGCACTAGATATGAGAGAACGACCTCTAAATGAGTCATTTGAAAAGTAATCTCGTTGATTTCGTTGAAATATACACTTGTCCCAAGGTTTGCATCATAATGGAAGACTAAAAATAATACAACAAGATTTGATAGTTTGTATGCAAGAAGAGATCCATGAATGTAATCTTGTAAAATTTAGACTCTAATGCACATCAGTTATGTCAAGCATCTAATTCACCTGAGAAATACATGCTTAAAACTGTCAACATAAAGTTGGTGAGTTTATAAGTTTATGTAAGTATAAATGTTGGATCAAGGATTTATAAATTGTGTATGACCATTTTAACCAATAAAATAGTCACAATAATGTAAGTATAAATGTTGGATTCAAAGATTTATAAAGTGTGTATGACCATTTTAACATATATAAAATGTAATTTCGACTGCACTAACAAAAATCTAGAATATGTGCCCATTCAAGGTGCCCTACCTGGAAAACCTGGGCAGTGACGTAATAGACACGTGCTCATACCAGGTGCCCTTCCTGGAACACTCGAGTAGTGACTTAATAGACATGTGCTCATACTAGGTGCCCTACCTAGAACACCCACGCAGTGACTTAATGGACATGCACTCATACCAGATGCCCTACCTAGAACACCCGACTAGTGACTTAATGGACATGTTCTCATACCAAATGCCCTATTTGTAACATCCGAGCAGTGACAATGTTAGGAATACGAAAATCCTAGGAAAGTATCAGTCACTTCATAGATAACTGTAGTTAGCTCATCAAGTTAATATTTGGAAACTTACTTAGGTAGTTTGACCAAGGTCTATGGATAAGTCCATTAAGCCAAGGCCCATCCGCCTCTTGTAAGTATATATAAACCTCTCCATGCCTTGGAGAGGTGGTTGGTTTATTTCTCATATAGTTCAACAAGTAGTTTCTCTCTTATCTTTCTCTTACTAAAACCTTCCTCCTAAAGTCTTTCTCTATCTAACATTTCTTGCTAAATATTTCATGTATGTGTTAAGTGATTATAGCAATTGTACAATTAGTATCAAGAGCCATGGAGTGGTGTTCTTTGATTTTGTGTTTACTTGTTTTGGTTCGTGAGTTTTTCTTCTAAAACGCCTCATCTTTTGATTTTTTTTCTTGTTTTCTAAGCTTAAATTCCACACTAAAAGATCATCTACATAGGTAGCTTTGATCTAGTATCCTTGGATATAGGTGTGTGTGCTTAGATTCATAGAAAAATCTCTTAGTTTTTTTTTCATTTGTGTTCGTAAGCTTTATAAAGGTCAAAATCTTGATTTTAATTTTTTCAGCTTTAAAACCTTAAAGTTTTCATTTTTCTTGTCCCTATAGGCTTAGTAACACTTTTGGTACAAAAATTTTCAGAAAACATTCGCCAAAAACATGTCTTTTTGAGCTTTGAAAAATTGGGTTTTCGTGGAGTACCAATCTAGTCAGTGCCGATCTAGTCAGTGCAGATCTAGTCAGTTGTAGTGTGTGCCGATCTAGTCAGTTGTAGTGTGAGCCGATCTAGTCAGTGCCGATCTAGTCAGTTGTAGTGTGTGCCGATCTAGTCATGCTATCTAGTCATTATAGAATGCTGGTCGGATCTAGGTAGTATTTTCGCTTTAGTCAGTTTAGTGGTGTGCCGATCTAGTCATTGCCGATCTAGTCAGTATATAGTGTGTACCGATCTAGACAGTGCCGATCTAGTCATCCGATCTAGTCAGTGGCCGTATAGTCAGTTGCCAGCCTAGTTCGATCTAGTCAACTTCATGAGATTGTCGATCTAGTTCCTTCTTCAAGAGCATACCATCTAGTTACTACTGCCAGATCTAGTTTTACTCTACAAGACAACCGTATCTAATTACTTAATCAGTGTCTACCGATCTAGTTTCTTCAAGACCACCAATCTACCATTTTTGAAGACAATCGATCTAGTTCATTTCATAAGACAACCGATCTAGTAATTTTGATTGAACCCGATCTAAACAATTCTCAAAAGACAACTTTAATTCAAACACAATTTCTTTCTACCATCGTTCGATCCGACAATAATCCTTAAACATACAAAGTCAAAAATGTCTTCTCTTGCCGAATTCGCTATCCTAAATGGTGTCGATAACAGACCTCCAATGTTGGACAAGCTTATGTATGACTCGTGGAAAAGTATAATGGAGCTGTACATGGAAAACCATGAAAATGGTTACTTGATCCTTGAATCTATCAGAAATGGTCCCCTTGTTTGGCCAATGATTGAAGAAAATAGGGAAATGAGAAGAAAGAGAGTTCCTGAATTGTCAGCACCCGAGAAACTTCAATATAAAGCTATGTCAAGGCAACAAACATCATTCTTCAAGGTGTTCCAGCAGACGTCTATGCACTTGTGAGTCACCATCGTGTAGCCAAGGATTTATGGGAACGAATTAAGCTATTAATGCAAGGAACGTCATTGACTAAACAAGAGAGAGAGCTGCATCAGTTGCAACAAATGCAAGACAATGCAAAGGAAAGTTGCATGGTATCATTTCAATTACTTCATTCACACCTCAAGGCTCTTTCAAACAACAACTTTAAAGGAACTTGCATCGAGGGAGGATTCGAACGGGCTTTTGCGTCACTCTTTGATCAAGATGTTCAAACTTTTACAGGCTCAATGTGACTAAACTTAGATCAACTAGAAAAGCAACTTGACAAAGAAAAATTTCAAGAAACTGGATCCATAGATGCTTTTAGAGTACTCAAGAAACAGTTTTAGCGGTTCATCAATTTTCGATACTATTTCGATGATGATGATGGTCTAATGATACGCAAGTTCTTTCTAGCATACACTCGAACCGAGGTTCGACAGTTCCATGATACATTGATCCAACACATGGAATCTCTTAAGAACTCCATTGATGAAAGAGCTCAGCTTAAACAAGAGTATGACAGTATGGTGAATGAAAGACATATGCACTTAAAAGAGAGAATGGTTAATTCGGAAAAAATATTGGATGCTGATTTGGTTGTTACAAAAAGCAATGGGACAGAATCAGAAAAGCATGTTACAAGCAGCAGATCCGGGAATGCTACACATGCTGAGGATGCAGATATCAAACCCGTAAATGATAAAGAGCCAATGGCTGAGGTACAATTGACTGCTCAACATAATGTACTTGCTAATGAACAACAACATTCTATGCAATCTGAACCTATTTATGACACACATTTGTTGGAAAAGGTTGATAGCAATACCACTCCTAATTTAACAAATATGTGTCATATGAGAGGAGAGATTGACCAAAATGCTAAAAAATGTCAAGTTTCATGTCCTTTACTTGATCCATCATTTGATAACATGACAACTGAATTTTCTAACCAATCTCTCGAGTCTAAAAATATTTCTCTCAAAAAGACCGCTGCCCAACTTCAAAAAGATTTTTCAAGAATGGAAGCACATTGTGTTAACATGGAACTTAAATTTCAAAATCAAGCTTTAAAAGACAGGCAACATGGTTAAATTTTGAATGAAACAAGTAATAAAGCCAAGATTAACAAGGAAATAGAGATACTTGAAACAATCAATATCGAATTGGAACATAGTGTGGCTAAATTACTTGTAGAGAATGAGAAGTTGCATATGGAAAATGAGCATTTGAAACAGACTTACAAAGATCTTTACGATTCTATCAAAAAGACACGAGTTCAGACAAAAGACCATAATGACTCACTGATTGCTCAAATAAATAGTAAGACTGTTGAAAATGCTGATTTAAAGGCTCAGATTCAGGAAAAGGTTTTTGCGAATGTAGCATTGAAAAACGAATTAAGAAAGTTAAAAGGAAATAGCGTGGATACTAAGTTTGCAAAACCATCAATCTTGGGGAAACCGGTTTTACAACCACCCAGAAACCAATCAGTTGTTAGACAACCGAATGCGTTTAAATCTGAACGACCTAATTTTTCAAAACCACGGTTTGCCTCCCAAGTTGATGTGAATAACGTTTTGTCAAAACCAGTCACTCAACATTATTTGCCTAAGGGAAGAGAATCTGCTTTTGCAAAACCTAATCATATGATTGCATCTAGCTCATCTAGGAATAGTTCTAAGAACATGCCAAGATTTAGTTCAAATGACATGGTTCATAATTACTATCTAGAGGAAGCTAAGAAAAAGACACAAGAAAGAGATAGAAAGTCAACAACTAGTGTAATGCCATCTGCTAAATCACAAAACACTACTAAGAGTTGCAAATCAAAACCTAGGAGCAATAATCAAACATCTAGGGTTTTGCCAACATCTAAGAGTAGTTGCCCAACGACAACTGTTATGCCAAAAGCAGATCACTCTAGGAATTCTAGTCCTTTCTCTGACTTCAAACACTTTGTGTGCTCAACTTGTCAAAAGTGTGTCTTTAATGCAAATCATGATGCCTGTATAACAAAATTCCTGAAAGAAGTGAATTCTCGTGCTAAGATTCAACCCAATAAGACTAGAAACAGTAACAAACCCGTAGATCCAACGAGTCACACTCAGAAACCTGGTAGGAAGATCGTTACAGGACATAGTTTTTCTCCCAATAAGTCTTCCGCTGTGCATGAGAAAACAAACACTCCTAGATCTCACCTTAGGTGGATACCGACGGGTAGAATTTTTAACACTGCTGGTCTTAAGTGGGTTCCAACTGGAAAGACATTCACATCTAGCACAACAAAGGTTGATTGTGAACTCCCAAATGGTTCAAATGATTATATCACTAACCCTTATAAATGCGATCAAACTCTCAATGTCAGTGCAGGTACTCTTAACTTAAGTGCAGGTACATTTTGCAATCCTGAAAAGGAAAGACTCGGAGTTTGTTTGCTGAAAAAAGTGATATATCAGAAACCAAGGGTTCCAGGAATTTATGTATGATGAACAAGGACAATGGCTGTTGATTACTTCAGATCAACACCCGTGCTTCATGATAATGGTGTCTGTAGACAACACTTCAGGCCCCGCTCCTCAAAGAAAAGAAGAGTGTACGCTTCAGTGCGCTTTATCTTCAAAAGAAGAGAAATCTTCTTGTATCCTAAGTAAATACTTAAAATCATAAAAACACAAAAAGATTTATTTTTATTTTTATTTTTATAAAATTTTATAAAAACAAAAGAGAAAAATATAAAATCAGAAAAACCAAAAAGATTTTCATTTTATAAAACCTTTATAAAAACAAAATACAAAATTAAAAAAATGGAGAAATACAAAAAGAAGTTTTTCAATGGCATGTCTTTTGCAAACATAATATTTAACAGTCCCTAGAAATGAATATTACGTCCCTAGAAATGTCTTTCAATAAAGACACGTGGACATAAATAAAGTTCGTGCAAAAGTTCAAATGTTTTTCAAAACATGCCATATGGCTTGCTATTATTTCAGATAGCAACCCGGTCATCATCTCAAAGGCAAGTATTTCAAAAAGAAATCTTGACCTCTCAACGGGAATTTATTCTCGGGCATGGTCTACTTTATGACCATGCAAAGGCTTGTGATTACTTTGCATCACAAACCCGTGCTTCCTAAAAGACCAATAAGTGTACGTCTCATGCGCTTAAGTTTAAAATAAAAGAAATCTTATTTGTGGTAAAAAGTTTCTTCATATTAATCATGTTTTCATTTCAGTAATCACAAAAAATTTTTTCAAAAAGACTATCGACGTCTCAACAATGACAACAACTCTTTAAATAGAAAACGGATCATTATTTGAGGGGGAGAAATCGTCATCAATAAGCTATTTTAAAACAAGTCTTTCAAAATAAGTTCACGGAATTAACGGATAAAGTTTTAATAATGACGGAATCATAAGTTAAAGGGGAGTTAAATAGGATTTAACTACACAAGCTTACATTCATGTCTTAAAACTTCCTATGGACTTTATTTCAAAATTAAGACTTAGTTGGTTCCCCACGGAATAGATTGAAGCTTATCACTTCTTTGAAACACGATCTCGAGTATAATGTGTTTACTAGTTTTGCTGATTCGAGGTATCGAAACCTGCCAGGGGGAAGGATAGATAGCCAATAAAGTTAATGAGTACAACGTGATAGGAATTCATAACCATTCCTTATTTTAGTCATCCGGAAATACAAATGTCATAACCGCAGAGAAAATTCAGTGGTTTAACTTTGTTACTTTTTTGGTGCACTAGTTCAACTACATGAGGGTAGAGATTCGATGTGAGTTTAGGTATGCATCATTTAAGATACTAGGGGAAGTGTTGTAAGAAGATTATTCTAAGCGTGAGAATATTGTTACTGATTCAATAAAGGCTTTCCTTAAACGTTAATCACTAACTTATTCTTAAAAGAAGTAGACATAAATTTGATAAAAGAGTTCACATAGTATGATGTTTCCCTTAAGTTAGTCAGCTATTATTGCAGAAAGAAATGAGTACTTTTAGGAATTAAATGACTAGGTGGTTTTTCCATTTCGACTACATAAAAGGAAAGTGTGATATCCCGGAACTGTAGATGACTTTGGTGTTACAAATTTATATCATGACTATCCTGAAGAGAGAAATGCGCTCATCCGGGACTTAATTGACTTTGGTGTTGCGGTTTTGAGTTAATTGTGCACTTCGGATATCTGGGCTTTATACATCAAGACTGCTTGATGCGGCTTGCAAGAAAGTTCTGAATCTACTCAAGAAAGGATTGCTGGTTTAGGGGGAAGCTAAGACAACTTCAACACCGACACACCAACCTCACAAGCTCAAGTTACATATGTATCTGAATCTGTTCTATCCTCGAAGTTTGATGCAAAGACTTTCATAACTTGGAAAGAAAGTTGAAGCAACGCTGAAGAGTGCTTGAACAGAGAAAGATCAGATTGACAACCTCTTGAAAGAAAGAAGGTTAATGAGGAGCTTAGAAAGTTCGTTGGTGGGAGATTGTACGAAGGAGACCTACGGCTGCGTCAAAAGAACCATATGATTCTATCATATGATGTTCTCATCATTCAGGTCAAACCTCGTATATAATAATCTTGTGAATATATAAAGTGTAGACTTAATGGTGATAATAAGGAGTGCTCGAGTACAAAATTTTCAAGAATTTCTTAGTAAATTCAAAATCTTTCAAATTATTGTACTCAGCACTGTCTTATAAACCCTCAAACGTTGAGGGGGAGCAATAATATGTTCCATTCTGCTAGAATATATCATTTTGTCCCCGAACGGTTAATCAATTGATATCCAAAATATCAAGGGATTAACATTTTGGATAAGGGGAGAAAATGTGATTAACCAGGACTTAATGTATATTGACAGAAGTGATCAAATAAAATGGACTCAATGCACTCCACACCTAGCATGTACTACGATTACGATGCACATGTTAAGGGGGAGCTTTTAGTGATGATGAAAAACTCTCAAAGTGTAAATCTTTTGATATTTATATCAAACACTTTGATTGAAATTTTCAATGTTTTTGGAAGGATCGTGATGAAATACCCAAAAGACCGACCATGTTCTTAAATTTATGAAGTTATAAGGCGGTTAGGCTTAGGTATTCAGATCCCATGATCCAGCCAGAACCGGAGGGATCTACCCAGGGATATCCACTAGTTAGTGTAGAAGTCCTTAGGTATGATTAAAAAGGAGAAAAAGTGAGAATAGGGAATAATGCCGACTGAGATGGAGCTAACACTGGAACAAACCCAACAAGGTGTTAGTTATGAAGTCTCGGTAAGCATTGAAGGGGTTGAAGAATGAAAAAGAAATGTAAGGATAAAGGGTGAAAATAAAGAAGCCCTCCATACACTTAGGCAGAAACCGGGTCAATACATATGCTGTCAGAAACACTCAGGTGTAGTCTGACATTGAAGACAGTCATGGACCCAGTGACGCTATGCACAAACCCCTCCCAGCCACTCAAAGTCGGAAAGACTTTGTTTCAAAACTCACGGAGATACACTCATTTCTATTGACTTTCTCACTCCGAGTTAGTTGATATTGAAAAGGTGGCACTCAGCTCCAGCCTCCGATCACTAAAATTAAAAGTGCACAATTGAGTCTAGAGCCAAAAGAGATCATCCATTAATCTCATTAGGACACTTGTCATAATTTAGCTTGTTATCTCACACAATGTGAATATCAAGTAATATCATTAGAGTCCTACGCAAGATCCTTGTGATTTTGCCAGAACATCAGAGTGAATTCATTCACAATGAAGATGGAAATCCTGCTTGAGCCAACATCAAACAAGCTCATGGTAGGTAACTTGTGCGATTCTTTATGAATCAAACTTGTGACAACTGGAAAGAAACGATGGTGCGATTCTATAAGAATCAAACTTGTTCCAGGATATGGATTGACGATTGATGATGAATTTTTGAAATGATTAACACTCTCGATGTGTCACAAAACCACTTTAGCAAGTGACACGTTGATTGATTTTCAAATTGATTTTTCTATATCAATCGGTGAGATAGTAACTCACAGGTTCACTCTTATCGTGCTGTCTGCTTTGAGACGTTCCGATAATGAGAACATGCTGAGTACGATGAATCTAATACTTATGTGTTAGAAAGATTCAATACTACAGCTGGAAATCCTGTCAAGAAGATTCTTCTTAAATTGAATCTATCTGATCACAGGTCGATCCTCACGGATTTGAAGGTTACTCCAACCAAACCTGGGCGAATGACAAAGCCATATTCGTCCCCCCGCTTTATTGCTAACTGTTTTATGCAGGCTATTTAAAGATGGTGGTGGAGGTTCCTGATTCCAGCTGGCTCACAAGATCCATAGCCACATGCTCATACCCGACCGACAAACATAAAGACATCATGAAAGCTCAAGTACATGTTTCAAGACTTCCGCTACTCTGATACCGTACGTCTTTCTTGAAGTGACGATGTATTAAAGTCAAAGAATTTCAAAGAAGTTTCCGTCACTCTGATACCGAACGTCTTTCTCGAAGTGACGAAGTGTTAAAGTTAAAGAATTTCAAGAAAGATGCAACATTAAAGCTTTTCAAGTCAACAAATCAAGTAAGGTATGAGCATGTCGGTCCAACAATCACAAGTTCACAAGATGGCAAAGTTAACAAGATGGCGAAACGAGATTATGCTTGGTTGATGATCTCAAGGTGTTCAAGATCACATATTCACATACAAGTCAAGATAAGGAACAAGCTCAAGCCTAAAGTCAAATATCACTACATCATGTTCACAAGATAAGAAAAAGAAAGAAGTCTGCGAGCACAAGAATGAAGACCTTCATAGTATGATAGGTTTTAGTTTTTGTAACATGAAGTGACCTCCCTTAGGGGGAGATTGTTAGGAATACGAAATTCCTAGAAAAGTCTCGGTCACTTCATAGATATCGGTAGATAGCTCGTCAAGTAATATTTGGAAACTTACATAGGTAACTAGTCCAAGGTCCATGGAAAGCCCATGTAACCAAGGTCCATGTCCACCTCATGTAAGTATAAATACCCTCTCCACACATGGAGAGGGTGTTGGTTCTCTTTGTATTTTCCCACATAGTTCAATCAACCATCCCATTTTTCCCTTTTCCTTTCTCTCTCTACTTTCTCTCTCTAGTTTATTTCTTTTGTGTGAAATGAGTTTTCTTCAATTGGTATCAAGAGCCATGGTTCTATCTTGGTGGCTTTAGTTTTTCGTTGTGGTTAAGTGATTTAGTGTTTTTGTTATGGTAACTTATTTTGAGCATATAGGATTCGGCTTATTTTTTTTGTTTGGAGAGTTTTGGCTTTTTGGCGTATTCTTTTATTCAGCTTATTTGTTTCAAAACGTTTTACTTTGGGCTCATTACGGGCTAGTGTATCCAACAACTTTCACATACAAACAAAATGTTAAACAACTAGATGCGTTATTTTTTTTCCATTTTGTTTGTTTCAAAGGAGAACAAATTGTTATAGGTCACGATCAGTCTTTCGACTTCTTAAGTTGGCTTCATAAGTGCTTATTTTCTGGGTTTCATCTTGTTCTTGGCTGGTTTACTTATTGATTGTGGTCTACATGGTTTGAGGTTTGAATCAGTTACAAACTCGACTGATACAAGAGTCGAAGTAACGTGCACTCAAGGTGTTTGATATTTTGCTTCATCAACCGAACTAGTCACGTTTCTTCAAGGAAGAGCCGAACGAGTTACAATAACAAAGAACTGAACGAGTACCCTGCCACTAGAACCGAACGAGTAAAAAAAATTCAAGACCAACGATCGAAGCTCTCAATCTTGTCAATCCGATAAAGATGGTTAGAAACTTCTTGAACCGACCGGTGGAAATCACGGGACTAGAAGCGAAGAGTTATACAATCTAAAGGATCCGAACGAATTTTTTTTTGATTGTGAAACGAAACGAGTCTTCTCTAGTTGAGCAGAATAGTCAACTTGAAAGCAACAACCGATTCTATACTTTGTCATTACAAAGAGCACGAACGAGTGAAAATATAAAGAAACCGAACAAATTATTACACGTTTTAAACAAAATTTTCGTATTCGGTTTTCGAGAGTGACGGTGCTCGAAGGGACATGAGACATATCACCGTTGTGATCGTGACTCTTTTTCGGATAACATGGTTTATTCATAATTCACCGACGATAACGTCAAGTCTAAAACATCAAATATATAAAACGTTTTATTTCTTATTTGGAAAAAATTAACGTAGAAGTAAGAACGTTTTATGCTCATGATTCATTCTTTTATTTGTTTAAAAATTTTGAAATTTGCATTTTTAACCCTTTATTTTCCATAGTTTTACTTTTTAACTCCTAGTTAATAACAATAGTTTCTTTTAGCCCTTATATTTTGGAACATTTTAATTTTAACCTTTCACTTTCCATCATCCTTATTGTTAGTCCTTAGTTTTGAAACTTTTTTCATATTTACCTTTATTTCCAATATTTTTCATTTTTTAGTTTTGTATATTTCTCAAAGTGTTTCTTTAAAATAAGTTTTATAAAAAAAAATTACTCTTAGTCCTTTGTTAACAAAAGTGTGGTAACCGTTACTCCTATTAGCTCAACAATCATTTTCAAAAGCTCACGTTCTTCAACGACAACAACGATTTCTCAACAATTAATTATTGTTTCACGGTTTCTTCTTAATTTTGTAAAATCCCACGACAGATTCAATTATTTTCTCGGTTTAAATCATATATTTGTAAAATCTCGTGGACATTAATTGTTTCGTCAAAACCACAACAAAATCACTTAATCTGCTTAAGATTTTTAATTTTATTTCACACATCGAATTTTAATGGAATCTTTGAATTCTAAATCTCAAGAGAAAGAGATGCATCAGCTGCAACAAATGCAAGACAAAGCAAAGGAAAAATGCATGGAATCATTTCGCCTACTCCATTCACATCTTAAGGTCTCTTTTCAAATCAAGGGTGGGATTCGATACGGGCATGTGTGGCAATATTGATCAAGATAATCACGACTTTTACTGAATACGTTGTTACTTAACTTGGATTACTCTAGAAAAGCAACTCGATAGAGAAGATTTCAAGAAAACTTGATCCATTGGTGTCGCGTTTTAGAGTACTCATGAAAAAGTTTCAGACACTCATAAATTTTCGATACTGTTTCGACTGATTTTTGATGGTGCAATGATACGCAAGTCCTTTCTAGAATACACTCGAACCGAGATTCAACAATTCCGTGATACACTGGTCCAACACATGGAATATGTAAGAAGGTATATTCGATTGAAAGAGACATCATAAAGAGGAAATATATCAGAAAGGTGAAATGATAGAGTGATGCAGTCAAAAGCAGGGGATAGGTGGATTGATGTCGAGCTCAGCATTAGATGCTGGTTTGGTTGTTACGGAAAGCAATGAGACAGAATCAGAAAGGCATGTTTCAAGCAGCAGATCCGGGAAAGATACACATGCTGAGGATGCAGAGATCAACTCCGTGAATGACAAACAGCCATTAGCTGAGGTACAATTGACTGTTCAACATGATACTCTTGCTAATGAACAACAACATTCTGTGCAATCTGAACCCATTTATGACACACATCTGTTGGAAAAGGTTGATAGAAATACCATTCCTGATTCAACAAATATGTGTCATAGGGGAGGAGAGATTGAACAGAATGCTGAAAAATGTCAAGTTTCATGTCCTTTACTTGATCCATCATTTGATAACATGACAACTGAATTTTCAAACCAATCTCTCGAGTCTGAAAATATTTTTCTCAAAAAGACCGTTGCCCAACTTCAAAAAGACTTTTCAAGAATGGAAACACATTGTGTTAACATGGAACTTAAATATCAAAATCAATCTTTAAAAGACGGGCAACATGGTCAAATTTTGAATGAAACAAGTAATAAAGCCAAGATTAACAAGGAAATTGAGGTACTTGAAAAGATCAATATCAAATTGGAACATAGTGTGGCTAAATTACTTGCAGATAATGAGAAGTTGCATATGTAACATTTCTCATTTTTGTGTCATTGTACGACTATATTAATGATCACTATTTATTTTAGTCCGATAC
>BQNB010034704.1:23843-47411 GCA_026074375.1 Tanacetum coccineum
TTTATTTGTGGGAGATGATTTGCACACTCTTCAAATTTATTGGCACACTCCAAATGTTTGTGTTATGCCTATTATACCCTTAATATTTACACACTTCACTAATTAATGTAAAGGTATAAATGTCAAGATACACATAATCTGAGTGTGCAAATCAATTTCTAGAGTGTGCAAATCACCACTCTTTATTAGTGCAATTATTAACTTATCTCGAGGGGCATATCATTCCTAGATTAGGCGGTACTTCTTTCTAAAACCTAGACACGCTAATTTTGTCATAATTAAACGCATCTATATAAAGCAATCTTTTGTTGATTATAATCTATCTTAGGAAAACAATAATGGTGATCTTATCGAATCCTAGCTCAACGAGACTTTACTAACTTACTGCTTAACGACATCTTATATACTAGTAGTCCACTGTCCAAGTCCTTACCAAAGGAATCAGAACGTCATTTGTTGATCCCATGTCACCTGCTAGTCTAACTTGTTCACTAAACCAATGGCAAGGATAGGTCATTATTTGTGATCCTATGATTCTAGATATATAAATTGCGGATATGAAGAGCTATCCCGGTATCTAGCTAGCTTGATATTTTTTATTCCTAGATCCAGTTGAATGATAGGTCGCATACTTAAGCACGTAAACGAGTATAAATTGATAAACATAATCAACAATCAACGATAAATTAAGCAATTGAGATCAATAAACCAAACATTAAATCTTCATAAACATGGCTAATACCTAAAGGTATTAGCCAATAACCATTGTATCGAATACAAACATAATAAAAGAATCAACCAAGGTAACCTAACCGAGTTAAATAAATGATACCAAAAATTGAACGATTATTAGAGTATAGATGATTGCAAGGTGTTTCCTATGGAATTAAGCACGTTACTTGACCTTCTTTGCTCTTCTTGCCTTCTGAAAATCGACTTTTGTGGTTAGGGCTTCGAAAATATGTTTAAGCACACCCTAAACTCGTGTTTAGGGATTTGTATTTGAAGTGTCTGGAAAAACGTCAATACGCCGTATTGGTTAAGGTCAATACGGCGTATTGGGGATTTCTTGGAGTAGGGACCACGTTCAATATCTTCCCGAATCTTCAAATACTCGATCTTGGATACGGCGTATAGAGCCTTCTGGATACAGTGTAGTGCTCTTCAATTCTTCGTGGTTTCTAGTGAATTGCAGGCACATATACGCCGTATCTTCCTTGATAGATACGGCGTATAGGTTGTCAGAATAGTAATCTTTAGATTTCTTCGTTTAAGCTCCAAAATGCGTGCCTTTTAGCATAACTTTACCAATTACTCCATAATTACTGCAAATAACAACTGTAAGCAATCAAGTACCAATTCATGCAATAATTATACAAAAATGGGTAAGAAACATGGGATAAATGATGCTATAAAAGTGACGTTATTTGATGTCATTAGATGTAATAGGCTAGTCAGGGTCTCGGGCTGGGACTTTAATCTAATATTGTTCATGTTTAGGGCTTAAAGCCCAACCAAATCCGAGCCTTGGCCAAGTAGAACCCCTAATCGGTCATATACGTCATTAGGACTATAAATACCCCTTTCCTCATATGGATAGGGGGTGTGTGTGAGTGTTTTACCAATACCAATCCTTTCCTTCTTTTTCTTTTTCTCTTTAGAATAGGCGAGCTCTAAACCACCACCACCACGCCTCTTTCTTCCTTTTCTTTTTCTTGTTTAATCTTTATACGTGTGTGATTTGAGTAAAACTAAAGGTCCTACAGTATGATATTGAACTAAAATTTGAAAGTTTGATGGGAATTGTGGTATTTCATAAAGTTCATATATGATAAGTGAACATTTAAGAAAGTTCCTTACAATTAGATGTCATTAACCCATAGATCTCAAATGTAATATATGCATAGATCTCAAATCTAGTTTGTAACAAAGATCTCAAAAGATGATAACTCTTTTTTGGATCATTAAAAATAAAAACTAGCAAGGAGCTAGCAATTACATAGGAGATTTTAACCTATC
This sequence comes from Tanacetum coccineum, assembly GCA_026074375.1. Lineage (NCBI taxonomy): Eukaryota > Viridiplantae > Streptophyta > Magnoliopsida > Asterales > Asteraceae > Tanacetum > Tanacetum coccineum. The sequence continues at coordinate 25,863 of BQNB010034704.1, forward strand.
AGTCTAACTACTAATCTTACACCCTCTATTTTTTAAGCCAAAAGAAGGAAAATAACCGAATATTATAAAAAAGGACACATTTCCTCAAGGATTGAGAGTTAAAAATGACACTATTATGATACCACCAAATAAACCACAAAGAGGCCACGATGATGATGTACATGTGTTGAGCCTTCTCTCTAGAGGCGGACCACGAGCTAATCTTATCTCTCCAATGGTCGTTAGAAACGAACAAAGAGAAAGAACTATTACACAACATACGAACAATCCTCCAAATATCTTTAGCAATGTCGCATTCAAAGAAGATATGATGGTTAGACTTCACATTTCCAGTACAAGGACATGATATCTCCGGGATTTCCATACCTCTAGACGATAGGTTTAAACGACGTGGGAGTCTATCTAGCTTCAAACGCCATATAACAATATATACTTTACGAGGAAGTGTCTTAGCTCATGTCATCGGAGTATCTAGAGAAGGCAAAAAAAGATCATCAATGAGACGACGAGTAGCACCAATAGAAATACACCATCATTGGCTATAGACCAAACACATGCGTCTCCATCATAAGCAATGTCAACTTGGCTAATTTTGAGCAACATGTCTCTGAGGTATGTCGAGTTGCGAACATCAGGCTCACTCCTAGACCAATTCCAACACCATTGCCCGTTAGATATGCGGTTTCTAATCAAGCAATTCTTGTCTTATTCCAAACGAAAAAGTATATTGTACTAGATGTACAACGGAGAGTTGCCGAGCCAAATGTCTTTCCAAAACAAATAAGAGAACCACATCTCACTTTAAATCGAATGGAATCAATAGGGAGAATACCACTCGAATGTAGGTGGTTAGAAGACCCAATAATCTTTGCCCAAACACCATTTTTTACACCCTTCATGATTGAAACCCCCTTCTTGCCCATGAAGCGCTTTGATAATTCTAACCCAAAGGGCGTTAGGAATTGAAAACAGTCTCCAACCCTATTTTTGAACGACTTTAAACTGCCAATATCTAAGCCACCGTTGTCTAACGATGCTAAGACGTTAGGCCATTTCAACCATGCTAGCTTCTTCATGTTTTGCGAACCTTCCCAGAAAAAAGGTACACGCATTCTCCCTCAAAATTTCAAGATGGATTCAGGAGCTTTGAAAATGGAGAGATAATTGATACGAAGACTTCCAAGAACAACCTTTATAAGAGTGAGGTGGCCTCCAAAAGAAAGAAGATTCGCCTTTATAAGCGTAAAACCTATCGCAGAACGGTTCATATTCGAGCCAATAGGGAGACCAAGGTAAACGAAAGGGAGAGAGCCTGCGGTACAACCTGTATTTTCAGCCATATTATTCACGTCCTCAAATGAAATACCAATTCCATAAAAATTAGACTTGTGAATGTTAATTTTGAGTCCCGATGCAAGATAATAAAAACTTGTAAGACTAGAATTATATTGTCCATATCTTGAGAGCTCCATTCCGTGGTAATCACAACATTGTCATCAAAGAATAAATGACTTAAAGTAATATCAGAGTTGCCAAACTTTAAACCACGAATCAAACCTGATCAAACCGCATTAGGGGGCAATATGATGATCTTCCATGAGGATAGTGAATAAAAAAGGAGAAGAGGGTTCTCTTGTCGCAAACCACGTTTAACAAAGAATTCGGATAATTTTTTTTAAAACCTCAAATTTTTACCTAGAGAAAAATAAGATAAATAAGTTGCAAGAGTTTTTTTTTAATTTTTAAATATCTTTTAAAGATGTTGAAATGTAGAAAAGAGAAGGGCAAAGTATGGTTGAAGTGGATATTTAAAACATCGCTAATTATTATGCCAAGAGTTTTAAAAATTAAAAAAGATATTTAAAATTTTTTAGCGAAATATCTTAATAATTTGCGATGTTTTAAATATCTTAATAATTAGCGAAATGACAATTTAATAACAATTTTATTGTATGGTTGACGTGGAAATTATTAAGGTCAGACAAAGTGACTTATCATGGTACGATGGTGGCCCTAGTATTTTCTCATGTGAACATAGTATTTTCATTAATATATGCATAATGGATAATAATACAGTATCTTTTAAAATTTGGAAATCATTAGGCTGGTTATAGTAAAAATCTTAGCGATCTATTGTTAGCCGAATAATATTAGTTTATACATTGTTTATTATTTAATATCGAGTTTAGCTCATATTAATTATCTTATAGTGCAAGACATGTAATGTATATATATATTTGATTATCAATAATAATTAGGCATGGAGTTTTACCATATATCTAATATGGTAAAACTTCATGCCTAACTATTATTAATCATCAAATATACATACATCACATGTCTTGCATTATAAAATAACTAACATGGACTAAGCCTGATAGTAAATAATGAACAATGCATGGGCTAATATTATTCGGCTAATACCTATATCTTTTCTATCACCTCAGCTCTCTCTCATACGACCAACATGCGGCTTACTTGGCATAATAAGGTGATCGACATCTTTATTTTTTTAGTTTATTTAACAACAAAATTATAATTCATTAATATACAAATAAAATGATTAATTATTGTTGATTTGCTCGACGCCAAATGTGTTTCACTAAATCGCCCTTTAGGCTTATATAAGTTGTTTTGTTGTGTATATTTCTAATTATTTGTAACGTTTCTTCATGCGTTCGCACAGAATCATCATCACGATGTTGCTCTTTTGGAAAAAAAATTGGAGAGATCATCTGCTCGGGATCTTGTAAAATCATATTATGTAATATGATGCATGTGTACATTATATCCGTTATTTTACTTAGCGTCATCCCTCGAGCCGGTTGTTAAAGTATACGCCACTTTTTCTTTATGACACCAACACTCGTTCCACATCTTTCCTTGTTGCTTCATGCACGGTCTTATACATTATTCGTTTGTATCATTCGAAATAGACTTCCTAAGAACGAACCATTCTGGATATATCCCGTTAGTAAGATAACATCCCCTTGCATAAGTCACGTCTAGCCACAAATGGAACATATAGTGCGACACCCATGATTTGAGCAGGTTAGTCATACTTTTAGTGTTGGCTAAGTGCTTATACGTGTTATATGTGTGTGCTATGTGGCTTTATCTGTGTGCATGATTATCATTCTAGGGTGCGTGTTCATCTCATTTAGGAATGAGTTTGAGGTATTTGATGAGTATTTCCATTTTGTTTACTTATAGTGACGATGGAAATGATGGCGTGCTTGCATGCATTGCTACGTCACCTTGTGTGTGATTATATGTTGGGTAAATATAGAATGTATTGGTTATTAGAAATGAATTAGAATCGTGAAGTTCGAGTGTTAGTGATGAACTTTCTAAATATAGAAAGTATTTTTGGAAATGAAAGTTATAAATAGAAAGTCTAGTAAGTAGTTTTCATGCAATAAGGTTTACCAAATTGGCATAGGTTTTTGTAGAAAAATTAAGGTAATGTAGATATAAGTATAAATAATAAATACTCCCTCCGTCCTAAAATTATTGTCCCCCGACAAAAAACACACAGTTTAAGAAAAGTGCATTTATTACTGCTTTCTCTTTCTTACTTTTTGACAGAATGACAGTTTTACCCTTAACTAATTAATTAAAGTCTTCTTTCAAGTTTGTAATTATAATTTCAAACAAGGGTAATATAGTAAACTTGATCAAACTTCCCTATCTATTTTTAGTAGTGGACAATTAAATTGGGACATCCCAAAAAGGAAACGTGGACAATAAAAATGGGACGAATGGAGTAATAAAAAAAAATATAATTAAAATGGGGGGTGCGGTTGCGTCCGATTTTAAAGAAAAAGAAAAAAATGTATTTTAATTAAAGCATAAGTCTAGTTAAATTAGGATTTCATTTAAATAGTTTATAAAAGTAAAACCCTAGACATAAGTTTCTCTCTTCCTTCTCCTTGGTGTGCCATACGATCCTCCTCCCTAAAAACAAGGAGAACAAATTTTTTTATCAAGAAATCTAGGTGTTAGATCGTGTTAATTTAAGTAAGATCGTTAGGTATGTTCTCCATCCTTGTTTATTCTTTCAAATCGTGTAACAAATAATATGATGGATCATTAGGGTTTAAAACTTCTGTAATTAATGATGTTATAATCATGTTAGTGCGTTTAGGGTTTGATTAGGATCATAATGGTGTAAACGGTTAGGCTTAGATCGCGTTAATTTATGAATTAGGGTTTGACAGATTTTAGGGCTGTGTTCAACTGATGATATGTTGTGAATTATTGATTTGATGATACAAAAGAACTTGCTCAAAAGGATAAAGAATGAAACAAAAGGATCAAAGTCGACAATATAGAATTCTACAAAAGATGGAGGATTCTAAAAGATCTCCTTAAAAGATAAAGATTGAAGATTAGGAAAGATTTAGTTTCCTAATACAATTAGGTTTCCTTTGTAAGTCTAGATGGACTCCCTATATAAGGAGATCCCTATACATAGTTTATATGTGCACAAGTAAAGATGTAGATGTCTAGAGTATGTGGTTTAGCCCTAAGATCAAGGTGTTCTTGATCCCTGTTACAGTTAGGTAACCGTTCTATACTGATCAAATAGAATTAGGGCTTGATGTGAATGTATAACCTTGTGAAAATAGCATTGTTCTTATTTTTATTCCGCTGCGTATCTATGTTCTTTGTTATTATAATCCTAGATGAGCTTATAACGATTCTCCATAATTGGTATAAGAGCCTGGTGGCTCTTGATCTAGGATTCTACAAGATTTAGTGTCGAACACAAGAAGGTATAAGTGTTGAGTTTCTGTTTTTGGTAATGATCAAATTCGGTGAGATTAAGGATTTGAACAAACCCTAATTTGGTAAAAGCATGAACTATGTAATTCGTTTAAGAAGATAAGTTGTCGTGATGGTGTCTTCCTGTTGGTGCTAAAGCTCGAATATATTAGTTAGGATGTGACACAAAAGGTTAATGGGACGATGCAACTTATTATTGCAACTAGGGTTCCTTAAAACCCTAATTCGACTAAGGGTTTTGGGTGTAAATCGTTACAATCAGTTGGCTCTTAAACCTTGTTGTGCAATCGTTTCACAAAGGCTTTCATGACATGATACCTACTGTTAAGTGTTTCGTCTATCTCTACAACAACTGATCTTTTGCTCGCTGCAACAAACCCTAGCTTTAGGGTTTCTTGGATCGTTCATTGGTAAGAGTTTTTTTTACTGTACGTAGAGATGGAAGCTGTGTTGCTTTGTGATTATTTATGATTCGTGTTGGATGTGTGTGATGTTAATGTACACTTGATGCTGCTTCGTGATTATATTAGCATGGTATTGAACGATCACTTAGTGCTACTAAGGAGGATGCAAGTATCTACATTAGTACTGCTATGTCTATTCGTTAATGCGGCCAACATACTTATTACTACTGCCAGCAACAATACCAAGTTATTAGTGCTGCCAATGAGAACAGTATTTACTGTTAATGCCGCCAAGCGTTTATGTTAGTTCTGTTGGATCGTTTATTGAATAGATCTTAACCTTTAGCTTGTAAAGGGTTTGTTCCCTTAGATAATTCTAAAGCAACAATAATGAAACACTGATTCGAACACTATTGATTATGCGGAAACTAATCAATAATGCTAAGAAGAACAATATTAAGAATCACAAAAGAACTTTATATTATCACTTGAATCTGCCTAGGTTACAGATTACAAAGACTATGATTGCTAATCGATCTTTAATGATAACTAGTTTTAACTTATTAGGCCTTGAGGCCCATTAGTAGTCTAAAATATTGATATTAGTTTTAAAACCCATTTTAGGCCCATTATTAAGCCCATTAAAAAAATAAGTCAAATGAATAATCCACAAAAGAAGCCAAGGCTCACGTACCAAGACTAAGCCATGGGTTAGGCCTAGGTTATTGGGCCATGGCCTTTTAAGCCCATAATAAGCTATGTGTAGCTTATTATTAAGCCGTTAAGCTACGCAAGCTCTTAAATCTCAAAATAAGCTATAACCAAAAGTCATGAAAATAAGACGGACCACAATAAGGTCCACAATAAGCCGTAGATTATTGGGCCTTATTGGGCCGTGGGTATAAGCCCAAAACAAGCTATGCTAGTTTTGAAAATACGCAAATAAGCTGTAGGTACTTTTAGTTACCAAAATAAGCTACAACAAAAAGTTACAAAAATATGGCGAAAGAGGTTTATGACCAAAAGTACTCCTCTGGTCTTCCTTTTTCTTGCCGTGAACATATAAGCTCCAAAAGCCAAACATAGAGCTTATTTAATAAACTAATAAGCTATTAGTTATTCTAGTTCGCAAAATAAGCTATCATAATAAGCTATAAATATATGAAAAGTATAGGTAATAACCAAAATCACTTTCCCTTTGTTTCCTTTTTAAGCCAAAAATAAGCCGTATAAGCTTATTTTAAGCCAAAAATAAAATAAGCTACTAAGTATGTAAATTTTATTCAACCATCACATCCAAAATAATAAAATGGTCTTTTCCTTGCTTCTTTTCCCCACTTTCGAACCAAACAAACATCCCTTAACATTTATTTCAAAACTTTAAGCTTTCATTTTTAGAAAACAAACTATACAACTATTATCTATGCATCATAACACTACTAAAAGTACAAAAATATTTGAGAAATAGATGACTTACAAAGAGGGTTTTGAAAATGAGATTAAGTACTAAACTGACAACCCAAACGTTGTTTCAATGATACCACGCCTACTAGAAACTACCCGAACTAACTTAGACTTCCATGTTTTGAATCAAAGTTGGAAAAATGAAGTGTTTGGTATGTGTGTGTGTGTGCGTCCGAGCTAAGCAAAGAGAGAAAGAGAGATATGAAATTTTGATGTGTGTGAAAAATGAATGAAAGTGTGTATATCAATCAATATAAAACAAATGAGGAGTGTACCACTTGGGACAAGGTTGCTAATAATTTGCCTTGTTTTCCCTTGTGGGGTTCGACCGTGAGTTAGCATCCTAGGGGGATTCTAGATGCGTTTTGGCTCTTGTCGATTACTAAATGAACTTAACTCTCATTTTAAAACGTGACCCGAAGTTTCCTTGTATTTTTAACGAATGTAAAAATGTTTATACTTAAAATTTGACTATTCACACTATAGGTTTTAGGGTTAAATTGTTTTTTTACTATGGACCATTTATGGACGTGTCGGGACGCGTTATTTGATATTTTAAGCCGTTTGCGGGGAAATCTCTCGAAGATTTATCAAATACCAATATAATCATCTATAATGAGATAATTAAAGAGAATATTAACACTAATGATTAAATAGATAATAAACAGATTACCGTTCAATACGGTAACTGATTTGACGGAAAACAGAAAACGTCAAGAAGCCAAAGGAATAAAATAGAACATTATGAAACTAGAAAATTGGCAAAGGTTACATAAGTGACCAATGCAAACGTGAGTCTTTAGAAAGTGATGATTTGAAATAAAAGACTCATTATAGTAGAAAATTATTGACTGACAGTCGGTTACATTGTAAGTATTTACACACCGTAAAAGTCAATTAGAAGTCAAAATCTAAACTGTTTTGAAGAAATTCATTGAGATAGAAATATGAAAGTGTGTAGTCATAGTATTTTGGGATACTATAACTTAGGGAAAATTCACGATGTTTGTCAACATCTATCATGAAGTCAACCAGAACATAGTCACTAATCAACAATGCCCGACCCCTCAAACATTGGTAGAATTCCAAAATCCTTAGTCTCCAAGCGAAACTAAACTGGAATCCTCATATAAGTCTCTTTTATGGAATCTTGGTCCAAGACTCTTTAAGATTAAACAAACTCATGATGTACTAAAGAATAACATATCTTCTGTTAAGGATGATACATCTGAGTTAAAGAGCATGGTCTCTAAAATTATTTAACTTCTCAAAGGCATATCTTCCGAGCTCCTTATCGGAGCCATAGAATACCACAACTGCTATCCCTGAAGTTACAACTGGTATTCAAGAATACAGCATCTCTTGCACACTTTGATTTAGCATATCATTATGAGTGTTTTCAGAGTGAGGTACCTCAGAGAGAACATCTGATCCGTAACTAGACAAATTGGCCATAAGAACTGCCTTGGCTGTAGAGAAGTCATCACAGTCAGAATCATATGCATCCAAATCATCTACTTGATAAGCTGCATTGTGTGTAATGGCCGTCTGTGTAACTGGACCTTCTGCAACTCCAGGGTCGACCAAAAAATCCAATTCCTCCTCATTCAGAACTTTACCAGATCCTTGTGCTTCAACCAGAAGAACTTTATCCCTAAACCATGTAGCATCCCTTTTCCTCTTTGGCTTTGGGCACTGTCTTGCCATGTGACCTTCCCCTTGGCAGTTAAAACACTTCATGACCCTTTGTTGACCTGAATTATTCCATCATGTTCTTGAGATGTTAGCCCTTGTTCTAGAAGTACCAACAGCAAATGAACTTTGTCTCTCCTGAACCGGTTGAACCGTGACCCTTCTATCATGAATAGTTTCTTGTTGTCTTGGGTTGGAAGAATTTCTTAGCTGATTGTTGGTAGTTGGGAAACGAGATGAGATGACAGTAGACAGAAATAACATCATTTTGTTAATGGCATCAATAGGGTCATCTCCTTGCTTAAATACAGGAACTGCTAGACCTGAGTCTATTTGAGGAAATTTAGCAAGATGTGTTTGTTGATTAACTATGGAGACAATATATTCAATTTAAGGAATGGATTGTGGTTGTGGACAAGCTTCTTGATGTACTGTGGATGAGTAAGCATTAGGATGCGGTGTGAACGGATAAGTAATTGCACGAGGTGTGGATGGATAAGTAGTTGAGTAATGTTGTGTGAGATGAATTGATCCATATTGAGGAGACTGAGATGGTGAAAATTGTTGTAAATACTGAGGATGGTTGTATGAAGTCTGATATGTATTGAAATGAGACGGTGTATTCTGATGACTAACGAAAAGTGCAAGAGGATCTTGGTTACGTTCACGCATAATCCTAACTTCATTAACATGAATCTCATATTGTTCCAGATAAGCTTTGAGCTGATGGAAGTTGGTTGTATGTAGATCTCTTACTAGTTTGACATCCGTCACAAACTTACTCCATTCGGGTGGAAGACTATTCAAGAATTTGGTATTGACTTGGAATTGTTGCAGAGACACTTAACCAAAAACAACACTTTAACGGGCAGTGTACCCGGTCGGTGGAAGTTTCGTTGTAAGTAGGGTGTCGAACACTTGAAGCGAGGAACACTTTCAATTTATTAATACTTTGGCTTTTCTAATCTAAGTTAGTCTAATCTATGGTAAACCTATGCTAAACCTACGTTAATCCTAAATCTAATGGATAAGGGGGTTTTCAGCCTGAGAGACTGACACGGGTTTGGTGGTGACTAAAACCAATCCAAGACACTAAAACACACACAAGCAAATTAACAGAAGATAAAAGAGTGGTCTAGCCAAATATAAGAAAACTGAATTAGCCATTATTAATCCAATCAGAACGTTGGTTTGTTTATTAGTGCAATGATTACTTATCTCGAGGCGGCATGTCATTCTTAAGACTTAGGCGTTACTTCTTCCTAAGACCTAGACACGTAGAATTCTGTCACAATTAAATGCATCCGCATAAAGCATCCTTATTTGCATATTATAATCTATCTTAGGGATTAAGGCAACGGTGATCTTGTTAAACCCTAGCTCATAGAGACTTTACCTACTTACTGCTTAATGGCAATTCATACACTAGTAGTCCACTAACCAAGTCTTTACCAATTGATTAGAACGTACTCGTTGAAACCAAGGTCACCTTATGGTCCGACTAAGCTCATAATCAAAGGGTGAAGATAGGTCGTTAATTGTGATCCTATTGGTCTAGATGTATAAATTACTATAAGGAAAGTTATCCCGGTATCTAGATTACTTGGTCCGTATCACTAGATCCAGTTGAATGATAGGTTGCATACAAAAGCACGTAAATAAGTATGATGATAAACATAAACAAGCAATTCAACGATAAATTAAGAAATCAAGATAAACAAACCAAACATTAAGATCTTCATAACAATGGCTAATACCCGAAGGTATTAGCCTTCAAACGTCATAATTAATACAAAAGTAATGATTTAGCCAAGGTAAACTAACCGAGTTAACGAATGATACCAAAAACTGAACGATTACAAGAGTATAAGAAATTACACGTTGTCTCCTATGGAATTAATCGCGTTGCTCGACCTCTTCTGCTCTTTTTCTCCTTTGAAAATCGACTTTTATGGTTTAGGTATCGAGAATATGATTTAGCACACTTAAAACTCGTTTTTGAGTTTTCTATTTATAGGGTCTGAAGTCGGTTCGATACGGCGTATCCAAAGTCTTGGATACGGCGTATTGGGGGTTTCTTGGAGTAGGGACCACGTTTGATATCTTCCAGAATATTTTATTCCCATATAGCTTGAATACGGCGTATTGCCTTTCCTGGATATGGCGTATTGGATCTTGTTTCCTTCGTGGTCTTTGGTGAGTGCAGGCACATATATGCCGTATCTTCCTTGATGGATACGACGTATTGGTTGTCAGAACAGTAATCTTCAAAATATCTTCGTTTAAGCTCCAGAATGCGCGCCTTTTAGTTAACTTTCACCAAGTACTCCATAATTACTACAATTCTCAAATATGAACGATTAAGTAAAAATTCTTTGCAATAATTATACAAAATGGGTTAAATATATGGGATAAATGATTCTATAAAATAGACGTTATTTGATGTCATTAAATTATCATCACAGTCAGAGTCATAAGCATCTAGATCATTAGTTTGGAAAGCCGCATTGTATGTGATTGTTTTAGAAATTTAACCATTTACAACTCTAGGATCTGCTAGAAATGATAACTACTCCTCATCTAATTCTTTACCCTCAGCCTGTGCTTGTACAAGCAATACTTTCTCCTTAAACCATGCTGCATCCCTTCTTCTCTTTGCCTGAGTATACTGTCTAGCCATGTTCCCTTCACCTTGATAATTATAGCACTTGACAACCTTTGTTGGACCTGATGTATTTCCCCGTGAACCTGAAGCGTTCCCTTATGATCTTGAACTGATAACATTCTAACCTTGTCTTCCATGAACTTGCTAAACAGTTACTCTACCATCTTGTACATTGGCTTGATTCCTTATATTAGAAGAAGATCTGAGTTGATTGTTGGTTGAGGGATAACGTGGTGAAAACACAGCTAACAAAAATGCCATTTCTTTGTTCATACAAGCAATTGGGTCATCACCCGGTAGAAATGTTAGAATAGCAAGACCTGGGTCTAGTTGGGGAAACTTAGCTTGTGGTTGTTGTGGAATTGTCGGAGGTGGATATGCATTTTGAGGAACAAAAGGTTGAGTGTGGCTAAGGTTAGTTGGATATGTAGTTGGGTATTGTCGTGGATGATGAGGTGCTCCATAAGAATTTGACTATGGTGGAGAAGAGTACAAATGTTGAGTAGGAGGTAAGAACTGTTGTTGATACTGAGGAGTGGTGTACTGAGAATGATAGTTATTGAAGTGAGATGGTGGTTGATAATAGTTGGAAACTAAGGAAAGTAGGTCTGGAAATCTTTTACGTATTAAACGAGCTTCATTAGCATATGCCTCGTGTTGTTCAATATAAGCATAAAGTTTATCATAGTTGGACGTATGCAAATCTCTTGCTAACTTAACATCAGTCACAAATTTACTCCACTCAGGCGGAAGACTGTTTTGAAACTTAGTATTCACTTGAATTGGTTGCATTATCATTTGAATGATGTTTATGTCATTGATGGTTTGAGCAAACCGCAAGTAATACTCACACAATGTTTCTCCCTTCACATGAGTAAACTTATTAAACCCGTCTTAAACAGTGTACGACATTACTTTAGTAATGCAAGACTCCTTTATCTTGTGTTGGGTATTCTCATGACACATAGTGTCCTTTTGGTTATTTCATTCATTTAGATTTCTTTATAGTAGACACCATTGTGTTGTGATGATATATATTCTCGTTACGCCTAGCGTTTCCGCCTTGGCGGGGTGTGACACAAGAAAAGTTATCGGTTATCACAATCTAACCCCTTTAAAGGAATTTCGCTATGAAATTCAGTTCAAGTCATCAGGTGCAATGATGATAGAAAGTTTAGGTCCTAAACACAACATACTAATCTCCTTGATTGGTTCAGTCTCTCGAGTGAGGTTTCTATTGATTCCTCTAGAGACTTAGTTCTTAAAGTTCGACTCTTAAGCTTCCCAAAGTAATAATGGATCATGGTCAATCGATAAGGTAGGTTTCTCTACTGTCTCCACAGTTTGATAGTCCTTCCTGAGGTTTCGCTTTACGAGATCTCGGTTGGGTTTCCAAACATGATCCAGTCCGCGACGTGTCAATAGAATGCTCTAAGATGTTCGGTAGTATCTAGTTCCTTGGTTGTATAGTTTACGCGGTTAGTTCTATAAGAGATATGTGTCCATCACACTACTACTTAAGCTTAGTTCTTTCAAGATTCGTCTAAGGCTCGCTTATCAGAACATGTCTAGACTCCTTCAAGTAGATTTTACTTGCTTTGGGTAAGTCGGATTTCAACTTACTATAAAGGTCATGATGTCATTTAGAATCGCGTTACTTTGCAAAAGGTCAAGTTTTGAATTGACTTACTACAAATATGATCAAGTTTCCTCGTGACTTAACAATGTTTCGCCTAACCATTAGTTTTCCGATGTATGAGTATGATATGGCGAATTGAATATCTTTCAAGTCCCACATAAGAAGAAATGAAATGAAACTATGCGTGAAGTACCACTAAGAATGATAACCCTACCATAGGTGAGTGATGAGTTATGTTGTAGGTATGTATAGATAATGACGTTCACGAGTACCAAATGTATCCACTCTTATATAAGAAAACATACTGCCCTCCATAGATTCGCAAGTTTCGTACAAGATCCCCCCTACTACTATAATAACTATGACTTAAAAAGAGTCAACTACCGACCCATGATAACTAGCACATATCAAATACTAACCGAAACTATTCGGTTTAGATCTAGCACTAACCGGAGCTACTCAGTTTAGTGATGTACAAGAGTCCTAACCAATCCCATATGGCCTACTGTCATCTACGACTCCCCTCCCGCTCAAAATGGTAACACGGTCTCTCAGCTCCTTGTAACCCTTGCCCTTTTCCATTGTAAATGGTAATCATTCCTTCAAACCGTTTTGCATTAATCCCAACTTCTCTTAAAAACGGTTCGCCAAAAATAACATCGCCCATTCCTTCATCACGATAAGCATCCATATCTTTTAAAACTATGAAATATGTTAAGATAGAGAAAGTTCCAACAAAGATAGTATGTTCATTAAGGCTCCAACTACATTATTTCCCTTGTATTCCAATTTGTCCTTCATTATAGAGTTATGAAACTTTTTGGACATTACATTGATGTACAATATAGGGAAAAAATTAGCGTGTAAAAATTCAAAACCTATCATGCAAGAGAACTTCAAGTTGTGGGCACAATCAATACGGATCTTCTTATCGTGGTCGCAATTACTAGGATATCTAAAAATTCTAGCATCATTCCTAGCTCTAAATTCCTCAATTACCTTACCTTCCTCAATGATGGTCATTAAATCATCAACTTGATCTCTCCTTAGCTCTAATGGTACATTAAGATCGTTTAAGTTGGTCTAATGATCTATTCAACACCAAAGTCTCTCCTATTAGCCTAGCTTCTAAATCAAGTTCCATTCTTTCTCTTAAGCTTAGCATGTAGACCCTCTTAATTAAACTACTAGCAGGTTTAACACTTTTGAAAATTATTTTCTCTTCCCCAACTCTCAAAGTAATCTTTCTTTTGAAAACATCAATCTTAGCATGGGCGGTAGACAAAAATGGTCTTCCGAGGATCAAGGGCACTTTGATATCCTCGGGCATATCAAGAATTATAAAGTCTACAGGGAAAACAAATTTACCAATACCTACTAGCACGTTTTCAGCAATTCCTTTTGGATATTTCACAGTCCTATCTGCTAATTCAACTGTCAACTTAGTGTGAGCTAATTCGCCTAATCCTAAGTTAAGGTAGGTCGAGAGAGGCATAACACTAACGCTAGCTCCTAAGTCAGCAAGGGCATTATCAAAGCAAACATTATTAATAAAGCAAGGTAAAGTGAAACTCCCTAGGTCTTTTCTTCCTTTTCTGGTATGGAATTGATGGTGAAGCTCCATATGAGTAAGCTTCCAAGAATTGTGGTCCATATGGTCCCTTCTTTTCTTCACAGTAGTAACCATTCAAATGACTTGGAAATGGAATTGTCGTTTGTTTTGTCTCGTACATTAGTGTACGGTTCTGTCCAGTGGATACGGCGTATTGGGAGGATCCCATACGGCGTATCGGGTATGAATCAGCTTCAATAATAGTTGAGATCGACTTGACATGGTCTTCATATGTTTTTGTCTAGATTCATATCACACATAATTTATGATTTTAAAAACACATTTTCTCTCTTTTTGCTCTCTTGTTGCGTGTGACCTACACACACACACTCTTAAACTTTTGCAACTTTGATCAAGAACATGAAGATTTAGGAATAGTAGGTTGATTCTAGTATTCGGGTTATCATTTAAACAACGTCTGGGTTGTTGAATCGTGTCCTAACTCGCTTTCAAAACTCTCTTTGTAAGTCTTCTAAATTTTAATTTAACTTGTACTTTTGAATGTCTAATGATGCGTAGAAGCTAGTTGTACGATGCGTTTTCTAAAAATTTAACACGGAAAATTTGCGGAAACCCATTAAGGGTGTGTTTGGCGTTCAAACTAGGGAAACAAAAAGGAACAAGGTTTATCATTTTTATATTGTGGTTGTGCTGGTTGAAAAACATTTACTTGCTATTTAGCTTATTTTGGTTAGTAGCTTATTTGGCTTATTTATAAGCATTATTAAGCTTATTTTGGGATTATATTGGTTCAAAAACCACAAGGCCAAAAGAATAGTTATTTTGGTTGATTACCTCTTATGTCGTATTTTTGTGGGCCTATTTTGATAGTCTATTGTGATATCTAAAGAACTATGTAGCTTATTAGATTATTTAAAAGCTTAATATGCTTGTTTGGAGTTGTGGGACAAAACCTTTTCCAAAATATTCAGATAATTTATTTAACTCAGAATAATTAATCTGAGTAATATTAATTTTCCGCTTTTTCATAATTAGATTATTTTGTTTTTCAACCATTTTTAATCGACTATCTTCAGCTAAAATTAAAGTCTCTTCATCATCGGCTACAGAAATAATAACATTTGTTCTAGATAGCACATTACCATCATACAAGGTTGGCTTAATCCGCTAAGTTTTTTTAGATAAAAGGGATTTTGATATCCAAGGGCTTGTTTATGTGTGCTATCATAAAAAACTTGTGGCTTTGTTAGCATGTGCAATGCTTGCGTAGATTGATACAACTTACAGACAATGTTTTCCAATTCTTTATTCTTGTTTTCTAAAACAATCTCTTTGTCAATAGATTTAGATTCTCTTTGTTTGAATTCCATTTTAAAATCCATTAAGGGTTATTAATAAGGATTCCTTTTCCTTGACATGTTTAGAAAGAGTCTGTTTAAGTGTATCAATCTCTGTTTCAAATGCAACAAACTTTATATTCTTCATCCGAATCATGTCATCCATTTGTGAATCAATAAACTCTTCACGACTACTTAAATCAACATTAAATCTTTTTTCAAGAATTTTGACTCGTTCCTTATATCTTTTAAGCTTAGTGATTAAGGATTCATTAACAATCTTACTTTCGTTATTAGCCTTATCCTAATTAGTTGCATGATTAGACATTTGTTCAAACATGGATATTATCATGGAATTTTTTTATGCAAAAGTATTAATATTTTGAACAATCCATGTTGCGTTTCTTGCAGATAATGAGAATAAGGAATGATATTACTATTACTTGTTATCTCATTATCTAGATAATCGATAATAAGTGATTGTTCATAATACTACAATTCTTGAACACTTTGATTCATCATATCATTTTGAAAAGTGTCAGAATATGGTACCTCAGAAAGAACATCTGAATCACAACATGAGAGATTGGCCATCAGAACCGCTTTGGCTGAAGAGTTATGATTGTGTCGTTGTGTGGTGTTAAATTATGATTCAAGTTTTAAATTTATATTTTGCCGACTTAACTAAAAACAACACTTTAACGGGCAGTGTACCCGGTCGGTGGGAGTTTCGTGGTAAGTAGGGTGTCGAACACTTGGAGCGAGGAACACTTTAAATTGATTAATACTATGGTTTTTCTAATCTAAGTTAGCCTAATCTATGCTTAACCTATGCTAAACCTATGTTAATCCTAAATCTTATAGATAAGGGGGTTTTCAGTCTGAGAGACTGGCACATGTTTGGTGGTGACTAAAACCAATTCAAGACACTAAAACACACGCAAGCAAATTAACAGAAGACAAAAGAGCGGTCTAGCCAAATATAAGAAAATTGTATTAACCATTATTAATCCAATCAGAACATTGGTTTGTTTATTAGTGCAATGATTACTTATCTCGAGGTGGCATATCATTCTTAAGACTTAGGCGTTACTTCTTCCTAAGACCTAGACACGTAGAATTCTATCACAATTAAACGCATCCGCATAAAGCATCCTTATTTGCTGATTATAATCTATCTTAGGGATTAAGGAAATGGTGATCATGTTAAACCTTAGCTCATAGTGACTTTACCCACTTACTGCTTAATGGCAATTCATACACTAGTAGTACACTAACCAAGTCTTTACCAATTGATTAGAACGTACTCGTTGATACCAAGGTCACCTTATGGCCTAACTAAGCTCACAAATAAAGGGTGAAGATAGGTCGTTAATTGTGATCTCATTGATCTAGATGTATAAATCACTATATGGAGAGCTATCCCGGCATATAAATTACTTGGTCCGTATCAATAGATCCAGTTGAATGATAGGTCGCATACAAAAGCACATAAACAAGTATGATGATAAACATAAATAAGCAATTCAATGACAAATTAAGAAATCAAGATAAACAAACCAAACATTAAGATCTTCATAACAATGGCTAATACCCAAAGGTATTAGCCTTCAAACGTCATAATTAATACAAAAGTAAAGATTTAGCCAAGGTAAACTAACCGAGTTAACGAATGATACAAAAAACTGAACGATTACAAAAGTATAAGAAATTACATGTTGTCTCCTATGGAATTAATCGTGTTGCTCGACCTCTTCTGCTCTTTTTCTCCTCTGAAAATCGACTTTTATGGTTTAGGTATCGAGAATATGATTTAGCACATTCAAAACTCATTTTTGAGTTTTCTATTTATAAGGTCTGAAGTCGGTTTTGATACGGCGTATCCAAAGTATTGGATACGGAGTATTAGGGGTTTCTTTGAGTAGGGACCACGTTTGATATCTTCCAGAATATTTTATTCCCATATAGCTTGAATATGGTGTATTGTCTTTCCTGGATACGGCGTATTGGATCTTGTTTTCTTAGTGGTCTTTGGTGAGTGCAGGCACAGATACGCCATATCTTCCTTGATGGATACGGCGTATTAGTTGTTAGAGCAGTAATCTTCAAAATATCTTCGTTTATGCTCCAGAATGCATGCCTTTTAGTTAACTTTTACCAAGTACTCCATAATTACTGCAATTTTCAAATATGAACGATTAAGTAACAATTCTTTTCAATAATTATACAAAATGGGTTAATTACATGGGATAAATGATGCTATAAAATAGACGTTATTTGATGTCATCAAATACAAGTACACAACCAAACACCTCATGAAATAGGAAGATAAAAACACTCAAATCACTCAACTAATCTATGTAGTAACATGTAACTAATTCACTCAATTGCTCGGTCGTGACAAGTATTCTATCATAGGCTTGGCAAGGATACACATCTCCACCACTAGAGCTAAGGAGTAACAAGTTTATAAAGGTATAATGGGTTTTTGTTATAAGGCTTTGGGTTGATTACTCTAACTAATCTTTAACGATACCAATATTACAGGAAGGCGACAAAGACCATACATACACACCCATAACGACGAGATAGACGCATGTGACTGCTCACTCCCACCTCGAATAAGTTAAGAGTAGGACTAGTAGAGTAATATAGGGTATGGATCTTCTAACTTTCACCAATAGTAATAAACCAACAAGGCAGCTAAGACATGCATACATGGCCGTAACGACGAAATAGACATGCATGCTCGATACTCATTCGCGTAAAACCCATGGTTAATGATTAGGAAAGGGAATTAAATTGTTGTTAAACAAAAATTATGAAACAAATAGACTAGGTCCAAGATATAAGTTGCTAGACACTTTTTCCCGACAGTTACCATGACAAAGACACAACTATTTACAAACGTCTTGATCATTGATCAAAAACAGCAACCTAAGTTGGCGTTCCCGTAACGGTCAACTTCCCAACCATCCCATACTTTACAAACTTTTACAAGACAAGTGGCGATATCTACCACTTTATATAATACTCTACATCGTTGATTTTAAGATGTATCAACGAATAATCGATCCTTCATATAATTCCTTTGGTCCAAGCTCTTACGATTATCTTCAAACTTTCCTTCTCTTTTTTGTTGTGATTTTTCTAATTTTTTCGATATTTTTTTTGCTACACTTTACTATGAAACTCGGTGTAATTTCACCATCTTCACGATCATAATAACTTCGGATAATTTCTTCGGTAATTCTTCATTCTTCGGACGTACCAATATTTATGTTGGTAGTAAAAATACACGAGTTTTGACTACTTTATACATTCCCATTTGCAATGTGCAAATTTCTTCCCAACCATACCAAAGATATAAAATTGACACAAGACTCGGAAAATACATACTTTACACTTTAAGCAACTAGCAACTGATAAATAGACATAATCTAACAGGGTAGGCTAATGTGTAAAGGTGTAACGAAATAGATGGTTGGTGTAATTCCTAATTTCTAAGGGTATCTTAATCTTAAAATGAGAGTAAATAAAGGGTTTATACAGGAGTTAACTAACCAGTGTAGTTAGTTGATAAAACAACATGTATAGGCTTTTTGGGTGTAATCTTAAAATTTTACCAGTTTAAACAAGTTACTTCATATAAATCCATAGTACTCATTATTGTAGTCTCGAATAGATATACCAAGCCAAGTTCTAAAGTCTACAACATCACCGGCACACTCATATTTTTATAGAATTTGTGTAAATATTTGGAAATGGATAAGGTTAAATCCTCACAATATCTAACAAGGGTTATTGTGTGCAGGTTATGTATGTAGTAATTTCACAAAAGTATGCTTGAATTTTTTTTAAATTTAAGCATAATTTAAGTATTTTAGTGTGGAAAATAGGACAAATATCATTCTAATTCCCATCCCCACTTGAATTATACAACGTCCTCATTGTATAGATAAAACATTAAATACGAGAATTAAAAAGAATTAGAATGAGAAACTCCCTTGATATTTTGCTCGGTAGATTCTCCATGTTGAGTTTATGAGCAAGGATGTGTGTTGTAAATGCGTCTGGATAACAGCATGACTACAATCATACATAAGATTCTAGATGATTGATACTTCACCAACTTCATCGATTTCTTTTTGCATCGAGGTCATGTGCAAAATATAGGAAAAACATGCATTCCTATCTTGGTAGCTATGGTTAATTTAAACTAAACTAAATACTAAATACTAATCAGTCTGTTGAATACGCCGTATCATGTGCATGAATATGCCGTATTGACAGAACTGACAATAATATTTAAAGTGCATAAAAATAAAGGACTGATAACGTCCAGACATTCAATACGCCATATGGTATGGAGCTGATACGCCGTATTGATGTCTGGAAAGACAGACTCGATAAAAATAAATAACAATTCGGGTTGTCTCTCAGGAAGCACTTTTGTTTACAGCGAAGTCTTTAAGTTAGACTTTTCCCTTCCTTCTTTTCATTCCATCTCATGCACGCTTATTTGCTCGCGTGTGAGCCATTCTTCCATCTTCGCATCTCGGACATATTCGGGTCCTAAGTTCAAGACTCCTTTGTAGAACCCCTTAAGCTTTTGGTATGAGTGTGAGATTTCATTCATCTTATTCTCTTCACTTACCTTCAGTAATGGTGGGATCTTGTTGCATTGTTCGTTAGTGTGGTGTTTAAACCTCGGATGTAATCGCACTATTTAGTAAGTAACTTCTTCATTACCATTGTGAATGGTAATCATTCCATCAAACCGTTTTTCATTAATCCCAACTTCTCTCAAAAACGGTTCACCAAAAATAACATCACCCATTCCTTTATCACGATAAGCATCCATATCATCTAAAAACTGCAAAATCTGTTAAGATAGAAAAGGTTCCAACAAAGATAGGTATGTTCATTAAGGCTCCATTCCATTTTGTTCTTCATTATAGAGTTATGAAACTTTTTGGACATTATATTGACGTATAAGATAGGGAAAAAATTAGCATGCAAAAATTCAAAACCTATCATGCAAGAGAACTTCAAGTTGTAAGCACAATCCATACGAATCTTCTTATCGTGGTCACAACCACTATAATATCCAAAAACTTTGCTAACTATTCTAGCATCATTCCTAGCTCTAAATTCCTCAACTACCTCACCTTCCTAAATGGTGGGCATTAAATCATCAACTTTATCTCTTCTAAGATTTAATGGTACATTAAGATCGTTTAGTTTTATGTAATCCTCAAAGAAAGGGTCTAATGATCTATTTAACACCAAAGTCTCTCCCATCAGCCTAGCTTCTAAATCAAGTTCCATTCTTTCTCTTAAGCTTAGCATGTAGACCCTCTTAATTAAACTACTAGCAGGTTTAACACTTTTAAAAATTATTTTCTCTTCCCCAACTCTTAAAGTAATCTTTCTTTTGAAAACATCAATCTTAGCACGGGCGGTAGACAAAAATGGTCTTCCAAGGATCAAGGGCACTTTGATATCCTTGGACATATCAAGAATTATAAAGTATACGGGGAAAACAAATTTACCAATACCTACTAGCATGTTTTCAGCAATTCTTTTTGGATATTTCACAGTCCTATCTGCTAGTTCAACTGTCAACTTAGTGTGAGCTAATTCGCCTAATCTCAAGTTAAGATAGGTCGAGAGAGGAATAACACTTACGCTAACTCCTAAGTCAACAAGGGCATTATCAAAGAAAACATTATTAATAAAGCAAGGTAAAGTGAAACTCCCTGGGTCTTTCTCCTTTTTAGGTATGGAATTCTCGATATGTGAAGCTTCAGAGTAAGCTTTTGAGAATTATGGTCCATACGGTCCCTTCTTTTCTTCACAGTAGCAACCATTTAAACGACTTGGAAATGGAATTGTCTTTTGTTTTGTCTCTGAGCTTGGTAAACTTCTAAATCCTCTTTCTTGTAGGACCTTGCTCATTTTCCTGATTTGGATCTCTAAAGTTT
>BQNB010034705.1:4596-39003 GCA_026074375.1 Tanacetum coccineum
TACAATCTTCATCCATCAATGAGAATGATGAACAAATATATCCAACTCATACTAAAATTATTAACAGTACAATTGGTGAGGATCAAATTGATAGCAATATTATATTTGATGAATCAAATGTAAATGTTAATAGTGGCAGTGTTGAAAAAGATACACATGTTCCTGACCGATATGCGTTAGAGTAACTAGCTAGAAATGCATATCAGGAAGATGAGAAACAACAATTATTTGCTTAAAAAGTCCAACAACAAAACACGACTTTGTCTAGTCAGCTTGAGTTGTATAAGGAAAGGGTTCGGGATTTGGAAAACATCAAAGGGAATAACAATTATCTCAATGAATTTCTTAAGGCTAATAGACAAGTAAAACATTTTAATCAACAAGCTCATTCTCAATTTGTTCGTGATCGAGATATTATTCGAGATCTAGAAAAACAACGAGATAAATTAGATTTAGCTATCACTGATTACAAGCGAAAAAATGAGGAACTTCAAAAGACTCATTTAAGTTTAAAAAGACAAATGAGTGAAAATGAGGATCGTTATCATGACACTATTCTAGATCTCGATGCCAAACTTAAAAAGAACATTGATCTAATGTTGAAACTTGGCAATTCCTTACAAGGAATGTTTATGCTTGGACCAAAGCCATTGTCTGTGTATGATCCGCAATTAAAACATGGTTTGGGGTACTCGAATCCTTATACACTCAAGCAAGCAATTTCTCAATGTCCAAAGTTATATCTTGCCTCTAGTTTGAGTAATTCAGAAATTCCTTTGAATGTTAGAGATACTGAGGACACTCTTGATGATGCTTCCAAAAGTCAACAAAAAATGAAAGAAAAAATGAATGATCCAATTGCTGTTGCGAACAAACAGAATTGTTGGACAATTGATTACCAACAAATAAATGCTCTTTATAAAGACTTTGTTCCTCAAAAAGAGCTTTCTGCTGAGCAAAAATATTTTCCATCTTCTTTTATTCCTTCTGACAAGACTTCAAATGCAACTTCTTCTATCCCGGCATCAATGCCGAGTGAGTCACCTTTGATCATACAATTGGATAAAATGAAAAATTGTTTTCAAACGTTGTCTGAGTTAATTCAAAAGAATTGTAAAAGAGCAAGCATTTTTTACACATCTCCTGAAGAAATACAACTCAATGATTTTTTAAAATATCAACTTGTGGAAGCATCCCTCAAGCATGAAGTAGAAATAAGTGTGTTGATAAATCATGAATGCGAAGATAATTCCCTACATGCTGAACTTGAACAAGCTAAAAAGAATTCCATTGAGATTCAAGAGGGTTTGCAAGCAAAGATAAAAATTCTTGAAAAAGATGTTCAAAGATGTCAAAAGCAAAGCGTTGATTTTGAATTAAAGTTACAACATGCAAAAGAAAAACATAAATGGGAGTTAACTTTAAACAATAAAAACACAAATCCTCTTGATTACTCTTGGATTTCAAAGATGGAGAAACTTGAGAATGAGAACGTGTCTTTGGATTTTAAAGTGCAATCTTTGATGAAAGAACGAGACAATGTAAAAATAGAATATAAAAAGCTTTTCGATTCAATAAAAAAGACACGGTCTCAATCTCAAAAAGAAATAGATGAATTAATTGCTCATGTCTCTGAGAAAACATATGCATATGGTGCTATTCGTGCTGAGAATCAGAATCTTTTAAGTATCATATATGAGTTAAAAACTAGATTGGAAACTGTTGAAAAAGGTAAGTCTGTAAATACAAAGTTTGACAAGACAAATGTTTCTCAAAATCTTTTTTGTATCACATCGATAAACAAACAAGTTTTTCAAACAAAAACGGTTGTTTCAAAAACAAAAGAAAAACATGTAGTGTCAAATCCAGTCACTTTACAGACTTCACCCAACAAACAAAGAGGGGCAAATTCAAACAAAAATGTCATAGCACCTGGAATGTACAGAGTTGTCACAACACAAGAATCACAAACAAACGAAGCTAAGAGTGATTTATCTTTAATAGGAATGAATGTTGCATCTAGTGTTAGAAGACCAATGAATAGAGATTCACATGTCAAGAACAGTGTCTTAGCTAACTCTAAGAATTCAGCAAAGAAAGTAGCAGTTTATGTTAGGAAAAATAAGCAAACAGATAATACATCTGCAAATGTTATCTCAAACAAAGAGAATGTAAATGATGTTAATGCTGCAAACGCTGTTAAAGCGAAAACTCTGTTATGTGTTTCTTATATGCAAAATATACTTATTCCAGGTCATGCTAAATGTCTTGCTAAATATAAATTGAATGCGCATTCAAATGGTCATGGAGCCTTATCCACTAATTCTAGAACACCAACATCTTCAGACAATACTTATGTAGTTCTTAAGACTAGGTTTTCTCAGAATTTGACACAATCTAAGTCTTTAGATACTACTTCTGTAGTCTCCAAACCTAAGATTGCTGTAGGAAGTGCCTCAAAAGCTAAACATAAGGTCTCTAGTGCTTCTAAGACAAAGAAACAAAATTTGAGAGATAACTCTTTAAGCATATACATGAAGAACAAAATTTAAACAAGTCGAATTTGGCAAAAGTGGTTTGAATCACAACCAAATGTTGTTTGGTCTCCCGTTAACACAACTCTGAATGTTCATAATAGTCGTTCATCTGAGAAACCATCGGGTTCTGTTAAGAAATGGGTAGTCAAATTGCCCACTTGTCCATGTGTTGGTTCTTCTTGTGTTGCAGGTAGTCCAGATCGTTCTGTGGATTGTTGACAGTGGTTGTTCAAAGCATATGACGGGTGATCGATCACTGCTGAAAAATTTCATTGAGAAATTCATAGGCACCGTTCTCTTTGGAATTATAATTTGCTGCATCATTAGGCTTATGGCCGTTTATACAGGGCAATATCACTATTTGTCATGTATATTATGTTGAAGGTCTTGGACATAATCTCTTTAGCGTTGGGCAATTTTGTGATGGTGATTTTAGATGTGGCCTTTTCGTTCAAGACATGGTTATCATGCGAAATCTAGAAGGAGATGATTTGCTCACAGGAGGACGCGAATCTAATTTGTATACTATCTTCATTTCTGACATGGCTGCTTCTTCACCTGTTTGTCTGATGTCCAAAGCAACTTTGACAAAGTCATGGTTATGGCACCGTCGACTCTCACATCTTAATTTCGGTACCATAAACGATCTTACCAGACTTGACTTGGTTGATTGGCTTCCAAAGTTCAAATATGGAAAGGATCACCTTTGTTCTGCTTGTGAAAGAGGAAAAAGCAAGAAAGCTTCTCATCCACCCAAATTGGTTCCAAGTGATCACTTCAAATTGGAATTACTTCATATGGATTTATGCGGTCCAATGAGGGTAGCTTCGATCAATGGAAAGAAGTATATTCTTGTGATAGTGGATGATTATTCTTGATATACATGGGTTTACTTTCTTCACTCGAAAGACGAAACTCCAGAGATCATAAAGAAATTCACTGCTCAAGCTCAATTGAATTACAAAGACAAAGTTTGCAAGATTCGTACTGACAATGGTACTGAATTTAAAAATGCAACTCTTAAAGCTCATTATGAAAAGTTAGGCATTATGCATCAATTTTTAACTGCTCGTACGCCTCAGCAAAATGGAGTGGTTGAAAGACGTAATCGTACTCTTGTTGAGGCTGCTAGAACAATGCTTATCTTTTTCGTGATTACCTGAATTTCTTTGGGCTGAAGGGGTGGCTACAACTTGTTTTACTCAAAATCGATCAATCATTCATACACGACATAACAAAACACCTTATGAGCTATTACGCGAATGAAAGCCAAATGTTGAGTATTTTCATGTGTTTGGCTCATTGTGTTATCCAACAAATGATCGAGATGATCTTGGAAAAATGAAACCAAAAGCAGACATTGGAGTTTTTATTGGTTATTCAAAAACATCAAGAGGGTTTCAAATCTATAACCGACGCACCAAAAAGATTATGAAAACCATTCATGTCAAGTTTGATGAGCTTACAACTATGGCTTCTGAACATGACTGTTTAGAACCCGTGTTCCAACGATTCAATACTCCATCCAAAGAAGATTTGGATAATTTGTTCGGTCCAATGTATGGAGAATATTTTGAGAAGAGGTCTTTTGATACACCCATCAATTCCGCTGCACAACTGACTCAATTTCATAAAAACTCACCTTCCACATCCTCAATCATTGTTGACGAACATGAGGCTCCTCCCATTGAAACTACATCTGACGAACAAACTTATCCAATTTCTTTGACAGACGTTGCTGGATTCAATCAAGTAGATTCTATTGATTTTAATGGCAACCTGGATTTTGTTCCATATAATACTTTAAGTCATGAGGAAATTGAATCCTCTATGGACACTCTAGAACCATCAAATGTGCAGAATTTCCACCAAGTATAACCCTCAACTCATATTTGGACAAAAGATCATCCTCTAGATCAAGTTATTGGTGACCCATCCAAACCTGTAATGACTCTCTTGAAACTCTCAAACCTACTAAAATAAGCTTAAGATTAGTTGACCGATCATTCCAATACCTTATTGGAATAGCCAAAAATATGCTCGTTGAAGTTGGTAAATTCACCTTTCCCATAGTTTTCATTATTCTCGAAATGGAAGAACATAGTAAAGTTCCCCTTATCTTAGGAAGACCTTTTCTCCATACTGCTGATGCAGTCATTCGAGTAAAACAAAAACAACTCAACCTTGGAGTTGGTACTGAATGTATGCTTGTTATGTGCTTAATTACACATACCGTTTTCCATTAAAACCAGACTTAAATGACCAAAAACGTACCAAAAATACTTTGTATTTGTATGTTTTCATTTATATTGTGTAGGAAACGGATATCTGAGAAAAGGACAAAAAATCAAGCAAAAACGGACAAAACCCGAGCATGGAATGGAAAGCGTGGAAAAGCCAAAGTCAAAGTCAACCCGGAAAAGTCAAAGGTCAAACCCGAAGCCGTAACCGAAGAAATGTTAAATGGGCCCACCCGTACCCATCTAATGGGCCGGGTCAGCCCATTTGCACATTATTTGAAGATTTTTAAGCCCAAATACAAGTTGAAGGGGCATTTCTGCCAACCTCTTAAAGATGTACCACTCAAGGACCTTGTATGCAATAATATAATACAAACTGGGGGGGCTGAAATTTCCATATTTACAAACTCTTATAACCCACAAGGACCACCTGTGTAATAAAGCATAACACTCTCAGGGGTAATAATTGCCAAGTCTCAAAATTGTTATAAACCACAAGGACGAAAGTTGCAATACAAGTTATAACAATGAGGGACTAAACTAGCCAATTCACCAAACTCACCCCTGCTAATACTCAAAACGCTGTACAACCTATGGCAACTGAGAGACTGGATGTTGATTTACAAGGCACTCCTACCAATCAAACGACTTATCGTCGTATGATAGGAGGGCTAAAAACAAGTTTTAAACTTATTTTAACAAAAATATCAAAACCTACTATTTTTAATCCGAAAATAAGGTATTTATTTTATATTTGTATAAAATACTACATGTCATGACGATCGTAGGCATGTAGAGAACTCGAAAATCCGAGGAATAACGAAGAAGATAGGTCATTTGCAAGTTTTACGATAATAAAAGCTTTTATAAAAACAATTTTATAAAAACTTATTATTTTCCAATTCTGATAAAAATATATAATTATTTGTATAACAACCCTAAATTTTCATCAATATAATATCCATCTATTAAATTAGATGCACTTTATATACCTCCTCTTTACAGGGAAATTTTTGCTTTATTTCATTATGCAACGTAACTTGCATCTCTATAGTAAACGAGCTCACACAACCTCTATCAATGCCATCTCTATCTATGTTTACATCATGTAAGCATCCTAATATGTCAAGTCTATATCCTAATATCATTTTTACTAAATACATTATCCATTTAACATACTTTTCAAAACATTATATCAAAACAAGCATTAAACGCTAAACGTTTATATCAAAACAGTAATTATATGTAATGTATACATATAAAATAAACGTACAAGCCTTTAAAGCATGTGTATAAGTATCAATGCATAAGATTTGAATTATATTTCCCCTCCAAATCAATGTACAAGTCTTAAACACACAATGTACAAGCTAATCATGCCTAAAAACCTAATTAGGTCATTTAAGCTTCTAAACCATGTTTAAACTTTATACCACTTTAGCACAAGGTACAAGCACTTAATGCATGACTTTTAAACCTTAAACCTAAACCCTAATTCATCCTAAACCCTAATCTAAAACCCTAAAACCTAAAAATAAAACCCTAAACCTAAAACTAAGCCCTAAACCTTAATACTAAGCCCTAATATCAATCCTAACACTAATCCTAAACCTTAATCTACCCTTAATCCTAACCCTAATCCACATTTTAAAACCCTAAATCCTAACCCAAAGGAAAAACTAACCCGACACCATTTTCTTACCTTTTTACCCATTTTAAGCAACCAAGCACCTCAAGCAAGCACCCTAGCACCTCTATGACATCACAAGCAGTCAACCAAGTAGCTTACAAGCACCTTAAACTCAATACTTGGTCACCAAGGAGGCCTTGTCACCTCCTTGTCTTCCTTTTCCTAGCCGAACCGCACGAACACCCCAAAATACTTCCACCTTGCTTAGCTAGTCTTCTAGCTCTTCCTACTCATCATTCTAGCTTCCATGATTCAGCTAAGGTAGCCTTGACACTAATCAAATGAGTAAAATTGGGAACTAAGGCTGCTTGAAGACTATAAATATCCGAACACCCCTTTCATTTCATTTCATCCGACACGTCTCATCTCATACCCTCAAATGGAATTCTAACACTTCCATAGCAGCAATAGAAGATCAATAGAAGTCCCTAAGCTCGGAATAGAATCCAAGAATCAAGAAAAATGAAACTTTGAAGTCGTTACTAGGCGTACGAACCCGAAAACCTCATTTCAACCCATGTTAGCTTAAGTAAGCCTAAGATCTTGTTCCATAAGCTTATATTCTGTACAATAATGTTCATAATACTCTTAAGATCATATATAAACTCTTATTTGAAGCTTTGAATCCTCAAACCTATGTGTTTTTGATAAAAACCCTAAAAATGACCTGTTTTGATTTTCTAGCTAACTGATCCTTTTTCTAAACTTTTGTTAAGTTAAAACTTATTATTTTAGCTTATACTAATAAGCTATAACCTGCAAATATCATTTGGAATCTTAAAATAACCTGCATGGCTTTTTGGACTTGTTTTGCAAAAGTTTCCATGCATAGGGGTATATATCATAACTTTCTAAAATTTATAACTAAATGGGCTAAAAATGTCATTTTCTTAAAGTTATAACTATAAGGACCTATTTTGCCAAGTTTCAAAGTTAAAGGTTTAATATATATATACTTTTTATATAAAGGACTAAACTTGTAAAAGTTTATAAACCAAGGGTATATATTGCCAATTTTGCAAACTTATAAAATATTATATTTTTATATTAATTATAAATATATATATAAATTATTCTAGCTTTTGAAGAAACTTAAAACTATAATGTATCACATTACTAGGGAGCTTCATGTAAGGGGTTTCATTTGGGTATACGTTTTGACGAGTTTGCTGGATTTACGATTTAAAGTGTCTTGGCTCCTCAAATGTTTACTACATGACCTCTGAATTATGATGGCTCGAACAGTGATACAATATTTCCATAATAAATCCAATCAAAGTGATATTTCATTATGACATCAAACATATCCATTCAAACTAAGACTTGACATATTACCTAGGTTGTGTGACGAAGCCGTTACTTTCATTGCATATACTTTTGCCATCAATCAGATTTCCCTGTACTGTTAAGGTGAGTTCATAGCCTCGTATTTTAAATCTTTTGAATACTTTATAAACCCGCGAGGGGGATACATGCTATAAACTATGAATAAAATGTTTTCCAACTGTATGCTATTCTGATATATTATTGCCTAAGTCCTTTCCTCAAGGCCTCGGTGCCATGAGCTTAGACGCAATAATACACTATTGATACTATTTTCTATAATAATTGTACTCATTGCAATTATCACTATTTTTGGGTGTATAACAACGTAACCCACTATCCATGATGACTTGTATTTACACTATTTATCATAAACCTATGAATTTCACTCAACCTTTGTGTTGAATTTTTAGCATGTTT
This sequence comes from Tanacetum coccineum, assembly GCA_026074375.1. NCBI lineage: Eukaryota > Viridiplantae > Streptophyta > Magnoliopsida > Asterales > Asteraceae > Tanacetum > Tanacetum coccineum. Next base: position 12,807 of record BQNB010034705.1, read on the forward strand.
ATCTCAAGTAATTGAGCAACCATGGCACGGACTTGAAGATGGCTAAACTGTTATCATTCAAACTTTATGTTTTTATATTTTGGGACCTGTCCTTTTGTAAAACTCTGATGAATAAATGAATGATAACAAAATTTTCCAAAAACGTCTCTTTTGAGTCGCTTTCTTTGATTATGACTGTTGTACTATAAAGTAATATCCCAGATTAGCTTCCGCTGCTATATGTAAAAATGGGGGTGCTACAAATTGGTATCAGAGCCATGGTTATAGAGAACAAGGTTAAAACCTTAAATATAACTAGTTTTCTTCTTCTAGCCAAGAAAGTCCTCTGTGCCACTGCATTTCCCGAATAGTATGTAAAGATACATAACTACTATACTATTATATAAATAACTTATGTTATTTACACTTGGTGTTTACACAATTATGCCTTCATCCAACCACCCTATTATCGTCCCATCCGATTCTGATATTGAGGATGCTTTTTCCTCTTCAAATGTTCCACACTATTTCCCAGCTACACCGGGAAACACTTCTCCTGACTCTTCAAATGATTTAACTAAGTATCTTTTGGCCACACTAGTCTTCTCACCTTTACATGATGATCCGTATATGGAAATCATTCAAGTATATGATGCTACTGATAATGAATTACCTATTCCTTCATTTCAAGCTTTTATTGCTCCACCAACTGTTGTGTCTCCATCTCCAGTGTTATCACTATCACCAATGTTTGATTCTCGAGATTTATTTCCTCCCGAGGAGATTTAACCACCTAAAGACATTGAGACTCCTATTGAATCATCCATTTCAATACCTCTATCTTCATCAGTAGGATCTTCATCACCAGTTAGGTCAACTACACCACTATCAGACTATCCCTTTGATAAATCTATCTTTGCAGAGTTAGATAACTCATTATGGATCATATCGCGACCACTGGGAAGTGAATCAGTCCTCGAGGAACCTAATGAGTCAGATGTTTATGAAAGTATTCATCTCTGGAAATGATCATTGAGAATATCCAAGTTTGTCATCAAGGGTCTTCTGAACAAGATTCAAGAACTCAAAAACAATAAGGGAGAACCACTAGATTAGATCTATGTCATTTACAGCTTTCTAGAATCCAACCACTAGATGTATGGTATAAATAATGACACTAGTCAAATTTTGTTATGTAAATTATATAGACAAGTTATTTATACAAATGATGATTCCGTTATACCCCGTTGTTTCATAATACCAATTTTGTATGTCGAGATTGTATATCCTATATCCTGTAGTATGATGACTCATATCTTTATCCAAGATTACTATGATTCTTTTACCATCCGATTTTCTCAAACCTTTAAACACTAAGCCTCCTATTGGATCACTCACTTCACTATCTCCGTATCTATCTTTGGAAGTCTTAAATTCCAAAATTTCCGTTGTATCTTGCAATATATTACCAAAGAATGATCATAAGTCTTTACATTATACCTTAACTTGTGATATGACTATATCATTTTATGGATTCTTATCCTCTGTTGTCTTGATAGATGCCTCCCAAGAGAACATCAACATCTGCAGCACCAGCTATGACTCAGGCTGCCATCCGGCAACTAGTTGTTGATAGTATTGCTGCTGCTCTAGAAGCATAAGCTGCTACCATGGAAAATACTAACAATCCTAATAGGAACACCGGACCAAGAGAAACTCCTGTAGCAAAAAGGGGAAACTATAAAGAGTTCATAAGCTGTCAACCTTTCTACTTCAATGGTACGGAAGGAGCTGTCGGACTTATTCGTTGGTTTGAACAGACTGGATCAATGTTTTCTCGTAGCAACTATGCTGAGGAAAATAAAGTAACATTTGCTACTGGTACTTTAACCGATGATGCCTTGTCTTGGTGAAATGCATATGCCCAAACTATTGGGATAGAACAAGCCAACAGGATCACCTGGAACGAATTAAAAACGCTCTTAACCAATAAATATTGCCCTCGAACTGAAGTCAAAAAGATGGAAAACGAATTTTACAACTTGGTTGTAAAAGGAAATGATCTCAAGACTTATATTAGAAGATTCCATGAATTGGTAGTTTTATGCCCAAACATGGTGCCAAATTTTGAGAAACTCATGGAAGTCTTCAACGGGGGATTACCCAGAAATATTGAAGGAAATGTTACTGCTTTGAAGCCTCAAACTTTAGAGGAAGCCATTACCATAACCCAGAGGTTGACAGAGCAGGTAGTAAAACACAATTATGCGCAAGAAGCCAATGATCATAAACAAAAGTTTAATGATAGAAGAAACACCATCGACAACAACAACTACCCCAAAAATCATAACAACAACAACTACCAAGGTAACCATAACAATAACAACCGTAACCATGAACACCACCAACAGAATAGAAGGCAAGAAACCTTCAGGACTTATGCTGCCACCAATGGGTATACTGGAAATCGACCTTTTTGTGAAAGGTGCACCCTGCATCACATAGGACCTTGCACTGTCTAGTGTCAGACTTGCAACAGGGTAGGTCATCTGACCAGGAACTGCAAAAACAAAGGACCAGCCACTAGAAACAACCTACAACCAGTATCCATAACTTGTAATGCCTGTGGAGAGAAAGGGCATTATGCAAATCAATGCTCAAAAGCAAACAACAGGGCCACATGGGAGCCTACTTACTAAGAGACAAGATTGCTTTTGTTCGCTTTAGTATTTCTACCCTAGAAACAACTCTCGAGGATATTCAAGTTCGCCACCAGTTATATATGAAGGATCTTCTGAAACCCACTTCATAAGTTTAAAAACCCCAAACACCAAGCTACTATCTTTGTAATTTATTACTTTTATCTAGAATCCTACCACGAGACACGTAGCATAAGTGTCAACACTCGTAAAGTTTTGATGATGTAAGATATGTAAGGTAAAGTTATCCATGAAATAATAAAGTGGTAATTCTGTTACACCTTCATGTCTGATGATATCAAAACTTGACATCATTTATCAATCCCATTAGTTCTATTATATTCAACTCTAAATACTCGCCTCATAACTTTGAAACACTTATGCAAAGATCCTCGACTGATAATATGGGCATTTGTGTAATTAATGTCTCATTATTCTTCTCGTTGCTTTTTATGATTTTGAAAAATCATATCATCTTCTATACATCACCATTTTGATATCATGTTTTATGATTAGGTAGAATAATTTATAACTGTCTTATTGAAATGAATTAGGACGCCTCTTTTTGTAAGTGACAAATTATAAATGAGTAGACTTAAGTATACGGGATTTGTATGAACAAATCCATTACTTCATGAAATCATTGTCAATATTACCCTCATATGAATGAATCTCTGAACTTTTACATTCTATCATTCGACTAAATCTCGGGACGAGATTTCTGTAAGGGTGGGGGACTATAACAACCCTAAATTTTTCATCAATATAATATCTATCTATTAAGTTAGATGCACTTTATATACCTCCTCTTTACAGGGAAATTTTTGCTTTATTTCATTAAGTAACGTAACTTGCATCTCTACAGTAAACGAGCTCACACAACCTCTATCAATGCCATCTCTATCTATGTTTACATCATGTAAGCATCCTAATATGTCAAGTTTATATCCTAATATCATTTTCACTAAATACATTATCCATTTAACATACTTTTCAAAACATTATATAAAAATAAGCATTAAACGTTAAACGTTTATATCAAAACACTAATTATATGTAATGTATACATATAAAATGAATGTACAAGCCTTTAAAGCATGTGTACAATCCATTTAACGTACTTTTTCAAATGTTTTACAAGACAGCATTAAACATTAAGGTTTTATATCAAACCCTAATTATATGTAAATGTATAACTATAAAATAATGTACAAGCATCCTAAAGCATGTGTACAAGTATCAATACATAACATTTAAATATCTTTTCCCTCCTAAATCAAGTTACAACTTTCTAAAATACAATGTACAAGTCAATAATGCAACAAAAGTCAATAGGTCATTTACCTCCTAAATCACTTTGGTTTCTTACCACCACTTTAACAAAAGGTACAAGCACTTAATGCATGACTTTTAAACCCTAATTCATCCTAAACCCTAAACTAAAACCCTAAAACAAAACCCTAAACCCTAATTTCACTTTAACCTTAAAACTAAGCCCTAAAACTTAAAACTAAGCCCTCAACACTAATCCTAAACACTAAACCATAATCCTAACACTAATCCTAAACCTTAATCTATCCTAAACCCTAGCCTTTAAACTCGAAAAATAAAAACCAAAACCCTAAACAAGCCCTAATCCAACCCGATACACCTTTTCTTCCATTTTTACCCATTTTAAACCTAAGCACCCATCCTATCACCTCCATGACCTCACCATGATATCACCAAGCAGCCTAGCAACTACCTCCCACACCCTCCTGGCTAGATACTATGCCATCCAAGTTAGCTTGATCAACCTCACTTGTCCTCCTTTGTACAGGAAACCAACCACCACCCCTTACACCTTCATGTCTACGTTTCCTAGCCTTCAATACTCATTCCTAGCCTCCCTTAGTCATCTATCTACAGATCTTGATCTCTTCTCTAAGTGTTCTTGGCCTCCAAGGTTTAAAACTTGGGCACTAAGTGTCTTTTACCCCTATATATAGCCGAACCATACACCCCTTTCAAATCAACCTAAAAACTCATAAACTCATCAATAGGAGTTTCAAACTCAGATCAAGGAAGGTCAAGAAGTTCCTAAGCTTAGAATAGAAGCCAAGAATCAAGAAAAACGAAGCCTTGAAGTCGTTACTAGGCGTACGAACCTGAAAACCCCATTTCGACCCATTTCTAGCTTAAGTAAGTTTAGTTCTTGTTCAATAAGATTATAATCTATATTATTAATTTCATAATACTCCTTAAATGCATATATGAACTCTTGTTGAAGCTTTGAATCCTCAAACCCATAGTGTTTTTGGTAAAAGACCCTAAAAAATGACCCGTTTGATTTTCTAGCCAACAATCCTTTTCTAAACTTTTGTTACGTAAACATCTTTATTTTAGCTTTTTGTTACGTTAGAACATCTTATTTTAGCTTATTCTAATAAGCTATAACCTGCAAATATCATTTGGAATCTTAAAATAACCTTGCATGGCTTTTTGGACTTGTTTTGCAAAAGTTTCCATGCATAGTGGTATATATCGTAACTTTCTGAAATTTATAACTAAAGGGGCTGAAAATGTCACTTTCTTTAAGTTATAACTTTAAGGACCTATTTTGCCAAGTTTCAAAGTTAAAGGTTTAATATATATATATATATATATATATATATAAACCAAGGGTATATATTGCCAATTTTGAAAACTTATAAAATATTATATTTTTATATTAATTATAAAAATATATATAAATTATTCTAGCCTTTGAAGAAACTTAAAATTATAATGTATCACATTACTAGGGAGCTTCATATAAGGGGTTTCATTTGGGTATACGTTTTGATGAGTTTGCTGGATTTACGATTTAACGTGTCCTGGCTCCTCAAACGTTTACTACATGACCTCTGAATTATGATGGCCCGAACAGTGATACAATATTTTCATAATAAATCCAATCAAAGTGATATTTCATTATGACATAAAACATATCCAATCAAACTAAGACTTGACATATTACCCAGGTTGTGCGACGAAGCCGTTACTTTCATTTCATATACTTTTACCATCAATCAGATTTCTCTGTACTGTTAAGGTGAGTTCATAGTCTCGCATTTTAAATCTTTTGAATACTTTATAAACTCGCGAGGGGGATACATGCTATAAACTATGAATAAAACTAGCCTTTGTAAGTCGATAGATAACTTAAATAAATCAAATCAACTATATGAGAGACACTGACTATGAATACAGTGTTTAATGCGGAATCTTAACACAAGAATAAAGAAGAAACAATAATTCTAAATTGCTATTAAGCTCTATGCTTCTATTGATATTTCTCAAAACGTACTATTTAACATTGTGCCTTAGGGTTCCTCTTATACACACAGGAAACCCTAATGGGCTTTACAAACGTCAAAGGATAATACATATCCTTTCCTAAGATATCTCCTAAGATATCTCTAGATAAACTATTATTTCTGTTACCATAAACAGTACTTATACTATGAACAGAACAAACTTATGACCAAGTACTAAAATTTAGTACTGCCAGACTTAACTTTTACTAACAGAACTAACTATTAATACCAGGACTTAACTGTTATATACCAGAGTATTAAGTCTGTTACATTCTTATTTTCCCAATAATCCTCCCCTAACTTGATCTTTCACTTGTGGATCTACAAGTTCCTTCTCAAAAACATTCTGATCTTTATTTAAACACTTTAAGCTTTCTGAGGATGTTGTAAATAGCTTCTTCAAGTCTATTCTTGATCTGCAAACTTCAATCTCTTCTCTTTTTATCATTTTCAGGCAACTATTCTTCAAATCTCTTCAGCAATCCTTCATATCAGATGAACATTGACAATTATGTACATCATTATAAAGTTTCAGTCTCATTCTCATCACTTAACAGGTGTGTTAACTCTGGTGTGAGGTGATTCATTGAAAAATAGTTAAATGGATTTGATGTCTCTTTACCTGTTTAAAGCCATTTCACTTGGGAGTAGTCTGTCCTTTGGCCACCAGAAAGGTGCATGTCATGGTTAACTGAAAACCATTCAACTCTCAGTTACATGAAAACATTGGTGAGTGGAATACCATATGGTTTTTGGCAAAACCAGACAGCCATAAACGAATTTGATATGCTTTACTGTAGCCGTTTTGCTCAAGGCTACGTCAATCCTGTGGCACCTAGAAAGGTAAATTCCATGGTGGTTGTAACAATATCAACTCTTTTGTACATGAAAACTTAGTGAGTTTGATATACCTTCCACTTTTTGGTAAAGTGTCAACCAATCTAATATGGACTTTGCAATTTGTCTTGTCCACATAAGCCATAATCTTATGGACTAGTTATGGTTTTTCCACAGCCTTTCACAAAGCCATAAACTTATGTGGGATAGCCAACTCTTCACTTAGCCAGTATGTGTGAGTTGAAAACCATATACTTTTTGCAAGTTGTCAACCATAGAACGGATATTTGAGAAGTCTGTCCAAGAGCGTATGCTCCTGGACATTGCCAGTTCTTATGTTGATTAGACATGGTGAACTGTTAACCATTTGTTGTATTAGTGCAAGTAGAAACCTCTACCAAAGTGTTATCCTTTCATCTCCTATCCAGACTGCTTAACTCTTCCAGACTCATTCTTCCTAATACTGCTTGCACTTCTTCTTCATTTTTTAACATTTTGTAGCAATTTTTCTCTGGCTTTCCTCATTGTAGTTTCTTATCTAGCATGGTTTTGCACATCTCAGACAGAAATGGTATGTTCTTTCTATTAACATATTTATATCCACAGTGACTCTTCAGTTCAAAACCAATGTACTTATAGGACTCATAATATCTCCTACTTATGAATCTTTTGCTGTCCTAATTCACTCCCTTACTAGGATCTTGTAATAAGAGGTTCTTCAATCATATTCTTCCAAAATATTTCCTAAATACCCTCTATAGTCATCCTCTGGTCCATCCATCCTATATCTATTCATTACAATCCTTATACTTGTATAAGATCATCTTTGATATAGACTTCATCTTAGAAAAACACCAAAATTTATATGTACAATTATCTGTTCCATCTTCACCATAACTTACTTTGGGTACGCTCCTTTTTCTCCCTGTACTTGTTGACGTATAGGTGGCTATACTAGGTGTTTTCATAGCTACAGGAACAGGATTAATTGGAATTTTAGTACCTGTGACAGGATCATCTTGTTCACTAACCTCATCTGAACCTTCAGAGTCATCCTTATCAATGTTTGTATGCAATCCTCTTCTTGCCATCTGTTTTCTTCTTTTTCCAGACTTCTTGGTTGGGCCATCTCCTTTGCTTCATCATCTTTCATTATTTTTGGAGTCTTTGTCTGAATCTCTTCACCAAATCTTTTCAAACTAGCTTTAGTGGCTTTAAAATTTATTGGTGCAAAGGATTCAACCTGTTTCACAAGCTTGTCAAAATCTTCCTTGACTTCTTCAAAACTTAATTTCTTCAGCTGAGATAACTTCCATGTCCCTTGATTTTTCAACAATTAATTAATATTATAAGTCTTTAGCTGTGATGGGTGGTCATGTGATTCATTTCTTTTGCTCTAGCTCTTTCTTCTGCAAAATATTTCTTCCTTTGATGGGTAAAGATAATCATTTTCTTTTGCAAAAATCTTCTCCTTGTAGTTCACTTCTAGCATGCTTTTTGACACTCAGATTAGCTTCAATCTTTGCTCTTATTAAATTCCCAATCCTATTTGTGTAATGCTAAGCTTCAAACTGAACTTGAGCTTTTCTTTTCTTCTGTTGCTCATTTAACTCTTCTTCTTCTGCAATTCTTTGAGCTAAGAGTGAATCCAAGTGTATTTGTTTAGCCTCCTCTTCTTTCTGTAAGGAATCCAATCTGATTGCTTCAGCAAGGCTAGCTTCCTCTTGTAGAATTTGTTCTTTTGACTTCTTAGGAGTTTCTTCAATGATCATAGGAGCTTCTCCTTTCTCTTTGGCTTTATCACGAGATGAAGTGACTTCTTAGCACCAATAGTACTAACTTTGTTCATTGCCCTAGTACTAAGTTGTTCAACTAACGGTCTAAGTTTAATTACAGGTTTCCAGTATTAATTCCTATAGCAGTATTAACTTGTTCAGCCCAGTATCAACTTACTTCTTGAAAATCCAAGCTTTGTGAACTTCCTTCTTTCCCTTTGTCTATATTCTTATCTTGTTTCTCCTTCCTTATGAATGGACTTTGGTTCTAGAGAGGCAACCTTGGACCGAGTGTTTTGCTGCTTCAAGAGTATTAGGACTTATGTCTTCTCTTGTTCCTCCCTGAAAAACTTTTACTTTTGTTTTGTAGAAGGTTGTAACCAGTCCTTGTAATGAAGAATCTAGCAGGATCATCTTGACTTTTCCTCCCCTGAGCCTCAGGTTCTTCCTCTTCAGAGTCTGATAAAACCACATTTCTCCGTTTCAAAAACCCTTCCAACTTCTTCACTTTCTTGACTAACTTCACAAGAGCATTCCCCATTGTCAGCTTGGTTTGTTTGAGATCCGTTTCTAGGCTGTCAATTCTTGAGATCAACTGAGGAACCACTTGAAGCAAATCATCCATAGACAGTTGTCCTTGAGCCTGTCATGTGCCCTGAGCATCCACTATAAAATATACCTCTATCTACCATGTTCTTCAGTGGATGTTCTCTTATTCTTCCTTTTCCAGAAATGTAGCCTTTGCTACCTCCAAAGGTAACAGATCCCCCATTGAATTCTTCAAAATCCTCCAGTTGATCCTTGTTACCTGTCATGTGCCTTGAGCATCCACTATCAAATATACCTCTATCTACCATGTTCTTCAGTGGATGTTCCTGCACATGAAAAAGAGAAATTAGTTTCTCTTAGGGACCCAGGCCTTTGTAGGCTTGGGTCTGCCTTGTGGACCATTAGCATTCACAGTTCTAATGAATGTAGGTCCACTGTTATAATTAAAGTTTGGTCTAGAGTTCCTCCAATTATAACTGCTTGAGCGTCTTAACAGGCAGATCCCTCAACTTCCATTACAGCATTTAGGAATGTGCCATTTGTCGGTGTTAGATTTCTGCAAAGGGTCTTCTTACAGATGAATATGATTTTTGAATATAAAAAGGGGTGCGTTATGAAAAAAAAAATCCATTCTATTGCATTATTTGATTCATTTGTGGTTTTTGGGATCATACTGTTTTGAAGGTCTTGTGGTTTATTGGGTTGTCTAGGTCTAACATATTTCTTTAGGACTAACAGCATTATACTTTAGGCCTACTGGATTCAACTTTAAGGCCTAACTTAATTAACTTAGGCCTAACAGAATTAATATTTGTCCTACCAGTATTAAGTTGTACTGATCTAGGAACTAATTTATTAGCATGATTAATCCTGTTAGCATTAGTCCATACTGGTTTTGCCACCCCATTACCAGTATTAACAACCCTTTTAACCTCAGCTTCCCTTGCCATTTTCTTTTCATAATAGTCACAATCTTTAATCAAATGACTTAGACTACCACAAACAAAACATTTCTTCTTTGTAAAAGAGTACCTTCCTTAGTTCTCTTTCCATTCATTCATTCAAATTCTTCCTATTAAACTTACTGTGTTTTCTTTTTTGTTTTGAGTGGTTGCCTAGGAGTTTTTATGTGTGAGACACAACTAGGTTCAACTTCTTTTGATTTTGGAGCAGACACATCTTTTTCATTGGTTACTTCCAACCTTGACTTAGACATCTCATTTGGTTCACTTAAACTTTCTGATTCAGTCTCAAAAGAGTGCTCAGAGGTATTTCCACAAGATCCTTCACTGCCATTTGATTGACAGGTAGAATGCTCAGAAGAATTGTCATCTGACACACTAATTTCAGGTTTTTGAGGACCCTTCTTACCATAAACATACAAAGAATCATCAATTTCCTCTTGTGGTTTAGGAGTATAATCTCCATTTAAGGGATGTGGGACACCTTTAAAATTATTGGTCTTTGTAAATCTACTGTACGAAGGCTTTCCTATTGAATCCTCTTTTGAACATTTAAAAACAGAAAAGTTCATTTCTTCCTCAAAACTTAGAACCTCATTGTTTGATTTTATTTCAAATCCTAAGCCAACTTTACTGTTTGGAAGCTCATGCCAGAATAAATAAATCTCCAAAGATTCTTCGGAAGAGTCTTTCATGATCTATGTTTTCTGCAATAAATTGTTCCTTTTCTTGCTGCTTTCATTCCTATTCTCATATATCTTTCTAAGCTTTTTCTTCTTTTTCATATTTTTTATTAGCCTGAACATGATGGCTTTTCATTTAGAGAAAGTGCTGTCTGTTTTGATAAAAGTAACAAGTTGAGCTTCTAGTTTCTTAACAGCTTGACTATAGGCAAGTATTTGTGCTTCTTGATCACCTAACTGATTCATTTGTTCATCACATAGTGTTTTAAGAGTATTGTATGAATCAATGCAAGTTTTAGAACACAAAGTTACCTCATTGCTTTGAGCTGACTAGTGCATAAGTGCATGATTTGTTTCTTCAGCTTCTGATTGTTCTACCCAATAAACAACGTCACCCAACATCCATTGTCAGCAAACCCATCTGATTCTTCTCTTGCTTCCCAGCTTCTGATGTTGTTAAAAGGTGAGTCTATCTTCTTTCTTTCCATCTTGTGTCCCTTTTGCTGTAACACAATCCCTTGCAAAGTATAGTGTACCAAACGTGTTATGACAATTGAAAAACATCAAGCTTCTTTTTGTCAAAACCAACAGGTGTTTTTCCATCCACGCGAACTCTCCTTCCTGTTTTCTTATAGAACTTCTTCATTCTAATAGCAATCATTTCTATTTGCCAGTTGATATCCATTTCTTCAATGTCTACATCATCAATCTGTTCTAAATCTTCATGAAGTAAGTTCACAAATCCTATTCTGTTTGTTTGGGCAAAGAGGGAATAGATTACTTCATCAGCAAAACAGCAGAAACTACTTTTTCAGGAATATTGGTTGAAGAAAGTAGAAGGAGTTGGCATAAGAACTGAATGCACCAGAAAAACCAGGAGACTTAACCTTATTAGTGCTACTTTTGCCTTTGTAAAACAAAAGCAACATTTTGTTGCACTTGTAGATGTTTTTGAAGCACCTTGGAATTTCTTGCTCAAAAAATCTAAGGTTATTGTAAAAAATCATCAATAGTAAATTGGTCAATCTCTGGATTAGATCTCTTGTCTATTGCCGATATAGACTTGATGGGGGCAAAGATCTGAGAAACTTATGATTGGCATCTTCAGTTGATACTTCAGCTCCTTGGAGCCTCCAATGAGAAAGTTGCACTGTTGATGAATGTAAATCTGTCAATATCCATTTTCACCTCTTCTGAATTGGATATTTATATGCTTCAAACTGTTGTTGAAAATGCCTTTTGATTTTCTTTGAATTAGAATTACCATCAAACCTAGTTCTGATGGACTTCCCATATCTCTTTTGCATTCATCATTCCATTGAATATCTTCCTCATATGTTCTTTGGCATGGCCATCAGCAAGAGATTCTTAGCTTTCCTCTCTTTTTCAACAGCTTGAATTTCTGCCAGCTGTATGTGTGTGTGAAATAGTACTCGAACAATACCATCATTTCCAGTGAAATGTTTTTCTTGGAGCTTTCCATTCTGAATTACCATCCAATTATTTCAATGTTCTACTCAAGGTAATGCTCCATCTACACCTAGCGTGTGTTATATCTCTCTCCTTCTTCAGAATTAGGAGTTTGATATTTTGAGACAGACAGTAGTTTGAGGAATCATCTGTTGTTGTTGTTTAGGTGCTGCAACCACCAGTATCTGATTGCATCTTCATGGATTTGATTCTTTCATATCTAAGATGTTGTGAGAACCTCATCATTAGCAGGTTGGAGACATTTTGTATAGAATTGTAAAAGTGTGATTGTTTGTGATCTAGTGATTCTTCTTTCTCTGAGCTCCCCTCGAAAGGCTCTTAATACTCTCATGTAGGTCCTTAGGTCTTAGCGCATCTGACTAAGCTTTGTAAGACCGATAGATAACTTGGAAAAATCCAAATAATATATAAGAGACACTGCTATGAATATCCAAGTGTTTTTAATGCGGAATCTTAACACAAGATAAAGAAGAAGACCAGCGTTCATCCGATTACATTCTAATTTGCTATTAAGCTCTATTGCTTTATTGATATGTGTTCTCAAAACTGTACTATTTATCATTGTGCCTTAGGGTTCCTCTTATACACAACAGGAAACCTAATGGGCTACAATCGACAAGGATAATGTGACATATCTTTTCCTAAGATATATCCTAATATATCTCTAAGATATCTCACACTATTACTTTTTGTTACATAAAAGACTTAACTATGAACAGAACCAAACTTATGACAGTACTTAACTGTGTGTAGTACTGCTTACCTTACCTGTTTCTCAACTTAGATAACTTGCCAGGACTTATCTTATTACTAACAGAATAACTGTACTGTTAAGGTGAGTTCATAGCCTCACTTTTAAATCTCTTGAATGTTTTCATAAACCCGTGAGGGGGATACATGCTATAAACTATGAATAAAATGTTTTTCCAACTGTATGTTATTTTGATATATTATTGCCTAAGTCCTTTCCTCAAGGCCTCGGTGCCATGAGCTTAGACGCAATAATATACTATTGATATTGTTTTCTATAATAATTGTACTCATTGCAATTATCACTATTTTTGGGTGTATAACAACGTAACCCACTATCCATGATGACTTGTATTCACACTATTTATCATAAACCTATGAATTTTACTCAGCCTTTGTGTTGACTTTTTAGCATGTTTATCTCATGTAATTGAGCAACCATGACACAGAGTGGCACGGACTTGAAGATGGCTAACCTGTTATCATTCAAACTTTATGTTTTTATATTTTGGGACCTGTCCTTTTGTAAAACTCTGATGAATAAATGAATGATAACAAAATTTTCCAAAAACGTTTATTTTGAGTTGTTTTCTGTGATTATGACTGTTGTAATATGAATTAATACCCCAGATTAGCTTCCACTGCTATATGTAAAAATAGGGGTGTTACAGAAGCTCTCTTGAGCAAGAGTTCAAAGAAACAAGATTATACTGCGATGTCTACTGCTGAGGCTGAATATGTTTCCTTGTCTGTCTGTTGTGCACAAGTCATTTGAATGCGTACACAACTGCTAGACTATGGATACAAGTACAACCCGATTCCGATGTATTGTAATTCCAAGAGTGCCATTGCTATCTCATGCAATCCGGTTCAACTTTCAAAGACAAAGCACATAAACATTCGGTATCATTTTATTATGGAACATGTTGAGAAGGGTACTGTGGAACTTTACTTTGTCGGCACAGAATACCAACTTGCGGATCTATTTACTAAAGCTCTTCCTAAAGAACGCTTTGAGTATTTGGTTCATCGCATTGGTATGAGATGTATGCCTCCAACTCAGTTGGAATGTCTGACAAAGTTATCTTCTTGAAAAGATCATACATCGAAAACATGTAAATAAATTTTCTAAAAACAAAACAAAAATTGCAAAACTTCAAAAATACAAAAAGATTTGTCATATTTTTTATTAAAAAAAACGAAAAACATAATTTAAAGATCACATTATCAGATTTATGACTCCCAATTTTTTTTTTTAAAAAATCGATTGAAAATACAGGATCATAATCTGAGGGGGAGTTTTTGCAAAATTTCATTCATATACATCATTTCTGAAATTAAATGAAAACAACGATCTCTCAAATAAATTGACGTTGAAAAATGATATATTTTCGAGGGGGAGTTTTTATTTTAGAAATTTAAATTGTACTTTGAAAAATAAAAATCTTCATTTTTCAGACTAAGTGTTTAGCATGATTTCATTCCAAGGGGGAGTTTATGATAATATTGGTCAAATTTTGAAAAGTCATCATTACTCGAGGGGTAGTTTTTGAAAATTCAAATCAAAATTCAGAAAATAAATGAGAAAAATCAAAAAAGGAAAACTACAAGGGCTGAAACTGTCATTCCTCAAACTTTGATATTCGGTTACTATATAAGGAGGAAAATGTTTATTTTCACTTTTTATTTTCACCGAAAATCCAAGAAACGTTTTCTGAGTTTATTATAACGACTACAATCATTTTTCTTGCTCAAACGTAAGTGGATATGCATATGGAGTTAGTTATAAACTGTTTTGACTTATCGAGTTTAAACCCGATAAGATTTGATGATTATCGAGTTTGATATTTATCGAGTTTGTGATAAATGATTAGAATCTAGGACTATAATAATGAATGATTAGATGGAAATATATGAAAAATAGCTTAGGAATGGTTCTACATAATAAATTCGATGCTAAAAATGAAACTCGAAAAGAGTGGTGTTTATCGAGTTTTCTTTGACTGTATTGTTTTTGAAGTTTAATAAAACTTAAATAAACCGAGTTTGATTTTATAATCAGTCACTATTTGTCAAATTTAGAAAATGTTAAAAAGTCAAACTCGGTAAGTCAAAAAGTCAAAATTAGAAAAATGAGATTTGTGGATAAGTGAATGCTTATAATGATTAATGATTGAATGTCTGTGGAACAAAACGATTAGTCTCTCATGTGTTTTTCAAAACATCAAATGATTGTGCAAAAGGATACAAGTTTTAATGCATTCTAAGCTATGAGTCAAATAAGCCTATTCATAATTGTTTAAGTGGTCTAAGTCATGTCCGGTTTTGACCATTTTCTACAATAAACAGAATGAGGAGTGAGTGACTTAGTGACCATTCAGTTATTGAGTTAGATGCGTTTGTCTTCATTTTTTAGGATTCATGTCAAAAAGTAAAAGTGAAAAAGTTTTTTTTAACTTGAATCTGAAAAATCCAAGTCTTAATTGTTTAAGTGGTCTAAGTCATGTCCGGTTTCGACCGTTTTCTGCAATGAACAGAATGAGGAGTGAGTGACTTAGTGACCATTCAGTTGTGGATTTGTGATTGAATGATTCTATGTTATACGAAAAGTTTTTGTCACATGATTTCTGAAAAAAAAATTCTTAAAAATCTGTTAGTGTCAAAATGGTACTCTTTCATAAAAATGATTTTAAGAAGATGTATGATTTATCTTTAAGTTTTCATAAAAGCGTCTTGATTAGAATCAAAAGAGAAATCTTCATCTTTCTTGAAAGAGTATCATGTCACAAAGAATTTCTTGTGAGGATATTCAAAAACAGACAGAGAGAGCTAAATCCATACGCGAAAAAGCTAATCAAAAGTGTGTTCGAAAAAGAATTGCCAGAACACACAAAAATGATAAATCAAAAGAAAAATTCGAATAAAGCGTATGACATGTGCTAGAAAAAGCAAGAACGAGCACAGGAGAAACAAACTGATCAAAAATATGTTCAAAAAGAATTGTCAGAACATATAAAACAGACAGAGTAGAAAAAGACAAAAATGTCAAATGGATTGTTTGTTACCTAACATCTTCATTTCATTCATTCATAACATCAATCGCATACAACCAACATGCAGCTGAGCGCTGATTTTTCATAGCCAGACGAATTGTGTTCCTCCAAACATGAGATATGATCTAATGATGGCAAACAAGAAGGTTGATTTTGAACAAGTGCAATGTCCACCTGAAAGCAAAATTCTGATGAATATCATCAAGGACTATCCGTTACGATTCAGCATTGCAGCTTCCTCATCAGGTGGATCTATATGGCATAATTCTGGCATAAGTTGAAGGAAGACGGATCAAAGTATAGGCTCACGTTTATGCTTGACAAGAAAATGCTTTCTCTTACACTGGATGACTTCAGAACAATCTTTCACCTACCACAAGCAAATGACAACAATCATGACAGTTTCGTGCCACCACCATCATTTTTAGACATGGTTCCATTCTACAAAAATGAATTGGGATTTACAATGGAGCTGAAGACATCATCAAGCTTTAAGACAACTGGTCTTCTGCAGTCATGGCAAACATTGTGCAAGATATTTTCCAAATGCTTGACAACACGTGTAACTGGATGGGATCAACCACCATTGCAGATAATGCAAATGATTTATTGCTTTATCAAAGAACTCATGTTAATATGCGAGCTTACTATGGAAGTCTTTATTATTCTCTTCATCATCGAACATCTTTGATTCCTTATCCCAGATTTACTAAGATCATCATTAGTCATTACATGACTAATTTTCCTGAGATCTCAAGGCGTGCTAGAGACATATATCATAATCTAAAAGATGATGATATAATGAAAAATATCTTTAATTCAGGAAGACACAAAGACAGAGTTGGAATGAAGATTCTAGATTGGATGATCTCAGACGAAATGAAGCACACAGAGCCTTATCGGATATATGCGGAGGTGTTTGGGATAGATGATCCTCTGACTCAGTCACAGCCGACTGAGTCTACCCAAGGAACGCATAGGACACCTAGCGCCCCTAGGTTACCTAACCATAAAGTGGATGCAAGAGAGTCAAGTGCTTCAAAACGATCAATTGTGATTCATTTTTTATATTCCTCAAAGGAGGTCCACACGTCTTACTCCACCAGCTCCAGTACCAACCATTAATAAAGCAGATGAGATGATTTTACAAGACACACTACAAGTAAGTCTTGCTGAGTATAAAAGTCGAGAAGAGCAAGAAGCTAGAGAAAATGTAGAACTGGTGAACAAGCCCTTGGCATCTATAGAAATTGAAAAAATAGTGGAAGAATCAGAGAATGTTATTGATGATAGTCCAATTCTTAGGAATGCTGATTAAAATATTCCCGATACTAGGTTAGAGCCCAGGAGTGATAAGGAAAGTTCGAAGGTGGAGATTACTAATGTTGTAATACCTGTGAATGTTAATGAAGAAGAAGAGGAAATAACTGATGAGGTGTATGAATTAAAGCGAAGGGAGAAAGGGAAGATTATAGAGGAGTCTAGGAGTACACCATCCCCCACACCAATTAGATCTCCTAGGATTCATACTGATCTCGTATCTTCGGATACTGAGAAACTCCAAGAATTGACGGAAACTGATACTACACCTACACCATCATCAAGTTCACTCAACACCAAGTTATCTACCACAAACCGACTTCTATCATTATTCAAAGCCAAACCTGCTCGTTTCAAATGTTACAAGAGTTTCTTTCAGGAGTTACAAGGACGTTATGGATATTTGTTTGAACATCTGAAAGCAAAGTTCTTGTCAAGGAAGTCATTTGATACTCTTGCTGATCATCTCCAGGAAGTAATGGTTGAATCTCTACCCACGATGGTAGATAAGCATATCAAGGAGCAAGTAGAGAAGCAAGTTCCTGAGCAGGTTAAAGTTCAAGTTCCAGTGTATGTTGCAAAAGGGCTGCTTTTGGAAAGGCAACAGAATAAAGAAGAGACTGATAAGATGATTGCTAAAGCCATGTTACAGGAGCGTGGGAGATTACAGGCTGAAATTTCATCACAGATTCAACAAGCAATTGATAATCACATTCCTTCTCTGGTTGATAGATCTGTAAGAAATTATATGTCTGGACATATTCTCCATGTTCATCCAACTCAACCACAAACAACAATATCAACTGTATCTATCAATAAAAAACAATCCTCAGTTGCAGCAACAAGACATAGCAATATGGCTGGCACTTCAGATGAAATTTGAGACACTTTAGGTACCTCAAACTACTTGTAGAACTTCTGCCATTCGCCCAAGAGATCAGGACGACCCTCATGATGATTCCCCCTGAGGAGAGAAATAGTGCAAAGCGGCAGAAGACATCGACCTATGAGTACGAAGCACATGTGACTGGAGAGTCGTCTGAACAGGTTAATGAAAGAGAACAAAGTCCATCATCTTTAGGTAATCAAGATCAAGTTGATGATTATGATTTTTGGATTGAGTCCTATGCTTTAGATGATGGTGAAATACCAACGAAGCAAGTATCACAAGACATTATGGAAGAAGTGTCACTGACTATTAATGAGGCAGAGCTAAAGAAAATTGCTGATGACATGTTGAGACAAAGATGTACTTCAAGAGATGAGCATCAATATCATATTAATCAAATGAAAGTGACATTGTTTAGGAAAGCAGAAAGGAAATTCTTGCATCTCCACATCCACGAAAGACCACACATCTAATTCAAAGCTGTCAGAGATATCCTGAAGTTCCAACATTATCTCTGATAAATCAAGATCTTTTGTATTTAAAGAAAGGAAATTCAGGGCCTGAGAAGATAGTGTTGTCACTCCACAAGTTTCATGTAATTATTTTCAATGATGTTGATATCGAAGAACGGACTTCCAGATGGGTGAATAAGTGTGTAAAGAAATTTAATCCGTATGCTTGGTAATGGTGTTGACCTTGAAGAATCCCTCAAATGTCAAAGATCTTCTACATAAAGAGGCAGAAAGAGCCTGGAAAACCAACGGAAGTTGTTTATTCAAATTCAAAGATAATTCAAGTTATCACAGAGATAGTTTCAAGAAGAGCCAATGAGTGCATAGTGTCAATTACCGAGTCTGATTACAAGAATCTCAATAAGAATGATATTGAGGATATCTACTTGCTGATCATGAATGGCAAGGTACCTGATTATGCAGAAACAGGTCTGTTGTGGTCTTTATCAGTTTTTATCAGAAGCTCAATGATATGGGAGAGAGTGCATGACTTTCAACTTAGAATAGAAAGCTATCAACAAAAGGTTAATCTTACTGCACCAACAATATCTTTCCCAGGAATTGAAAAGCACAAAAATTTCTTCCATCACTATGAGTCCCAGTGTATGGAATAATATACAAGAATAGCAAGAAAGAGAAAAGGGTGATGAGACATTCAGAGATTCATAAGTTTTGTGATGCAACACTAAACAGAGTATTAGAAGGTCTAAAGAGTTACAATAATGATGTTAAGTATGGCTATATACAAAGAGATCTTACTGAAGATGAGGTTGAGTATTTGAAATTGTTTGAAGAAGAAATTGAAGTGAGATTGAAGTATCGTAACCAAATGAGAAGATGGGAGATGTATGTGAATGAAAGACCACTTGGACCACGAAGGGAACACCCAGAATAATCGACCCTTAGGAGGAGATTGTTAGGTTCAAGAAAAGTGTTGATTATGTGGTTTTATTATATTTAGTCATTAGTCTTTATTTTGTTAAGAATAATGTAGCTTGCAATAAGGTTTATTATGCTAAAAGTAAGAAATAGTAAAATTACCAAAGTCTAAGGACTAGAAGTGAAACATTAGAAAAATAAAGGAAGGGAAGCTTCCTTCCCTCTCCTATAAATACCCCTCTTAATAACCATTAGGGGGTTAAGCCTTGTAATAATCTTTTCCTTTTTCCCTCCATTTTATAATATTTGAAAATTAAATACTTGCCTTCCTCTACTATTCTCTCTAAGCTTTCATTGATGATCATGTATGATTCAAGATAATCAAGACCTATCAGTCATTTTCTAAAATATTCTTTTTGATAACCTTAATTGCTTCTTCTTCATCTAAGTCATCATCCACCAAGGGTGATGTTTTAGATGGTGGAGGAGTTTCATCGAATGTCATGTTGAGTGATTCTTCGATTTTCATGGTGTGTTTATTTAGGATGTGAAAGGCTTTACTATTTGGGGAATAACCTAGGAAAAATCATATGACTTTAGGTCAAACTTGATGAGGTGATCTTTGGTGTTTAACATGAAGCATTTTCTTCCAAACACTTTGAAGTAATCAAGAGTAGGTTTCCTACCTCTCAAGAGTTCATATGGTGTTTTTTCCAAGATGGCTCTAATTATAATTCGATTGAGGATGTAGGTTGAAGTGTCTACTATATTACACTAAAAATTTTGTGGTAACGATTATACATTCAACATTGTTCTACTCATTTCTTAGAGAGTCTTATTTTTACTTTCTACTACGCCATTTGATTGTGAGTGCGTAGAGCTGAGAAATTATGTATAATACCATTGGCATTACAAAACTCTCCAAATTGCACTTTATTATCAAATTCCCTACCGTGGTCGTCCTAATTGACAATATTGAACATCCTAATTGATTTTGTATTTTCTTACTAAAGATTTCAATTTGCTCGAAAGCCTCGGTTTTGTTTTTAAGAAATCTTGTCCATGTATACCTAGAATAGTCATCTACTATTACTAAGGTATAGAGGTTTCCTCCGTAACTCCATACGGAGGATGGACCGAAAAGATCCATATGAAGGAGTTCTTACGATTCAGCATTGCAGCTTCCTCATCAGGTGGATCTATATGGCATAATTCTGGCATAAGTTGAAGGAAGACGGATCAAAGTATAGGCTCACGTTTATGCATGACAAGAAAATGCTTTCTCTTACACTGGATGACTTCAGAACAATCTTTCACCTACCACAAGCAAATGACAGCAATCATGACAGTTCCATCCTTAGTAATTTCGCGTTGCAAGACAAATTTTGCCGTGACTTTTGGATTCTTTCCTAATTTCATCACATATAAGCCTCTTCTCCTAATACCCCTACCTATGACATTTCCATCCTTAGTAATTTCGCTATCATGTTCAGTAAATATAACCTTACACTTACTATCACATATTTGACCAACACTTAGCAAATTAAATCCTAAATTATCTACATGCTCTACATTTGCAATATTATGCGAGCCATGAGAGATCGTACCTTTGCTAATGATGTTACTGCGTAGATTACTACCAAAAACGACGTTACCTCCATTGTATGACTTGTAGGTTAAGAAGAGCTTTCGGTTTTTCATCATGTGTTTAGAGCATCCACTATCTTTTATCCACTCGTCAGGCTCCTAATCAATTCCAAGGCATATCTATTTATATAACACAATAACTCAAATGTTTGGTCCCTAATATCTCATGGGTCTAAATTTGTTAGTACTAAACATCCCTTGCATTTTATTGGGATGTGAAAATGGAGGAAAAATTCCCCATGGCATGTAACTTTGAGGTTGGAAGTTATTCCAAGTTACAGGAAAGCCATTTGGATGATTTTGTCGTCCAAGATTTCTTTTTGGTTGCGGTGTTTTAGATCGAGGATGTAAACGATTTCTTCTCCTAGAAGGTGGAGTTTTTGACCTAAAGTTTGGTTTAGAAAAACCAACTCCGGGTTTTAAGGAGGGTTTATAAAACCGTTTAACCTCATCATCACTAGCAACAAGAATTTAAACGTTATTGACTATTATATGATTTGGTCTAGGACCTAAAATAGATTTTTGAAAAGAGATAGATTTTTCATTCTCTATTGAACAGACAGGCGGTCCCTAATTTGCTTTGGGGGTCGTTTGAACACTAATAGGACCGCTCCTAGCAATCCAGGACCGCCACCTGAGGGTGCCTTATTTTGAGATTTCACAAATTTTGTTTTCTTAAGCCTGCTTGTTGATGCTTCAAATGAGTTAAACCATAGACCCGATTTATCTCCTAAGAGTTTTTGAATACTTAACATTTCATTTAGTGAGTGTGTACTCTTTTGAAATTGAGTTAGCTTGAAAGCTTCCTCTTTGAGGATTTCGTTGTTAATTTTAAGTGTTTGGTACGTTGTACATTCGAGATCAACTTCCTTGTTTCTCTAGAGTTTAGAAAACTTTTCTTTTAGCTCACTAATTTTGTTTTCTAAACTATTTCTAATAGCTTTTAAATATTTGTTCTTAGTGATTATTTTTAGATTTATCTTGCACAACTTATTATATTCACTATCTAAAGTAATATCATCTATTGAAGAATTTTCATCACTAAAGTAAGAGGATTCAAAATGTACCTCGCAAGATGCTTGAGCCATGAGACAAGTTTCATATTTAGCCTTTTCATCATTTTCTTCACCGCTATCGCTCCAAGAACCTCCAACAAATGCCCTTTGGTTCTTCTCTATCGGTGGTTTTGGACATTCTCCGATAAGATGATTAGGGTCTCCGCATCTAAAACATTTCCTATTACTTTTTCCGTTCTTGTCGTCTCTACTTCTTCGGAATGTCTTTTTGTCATTCAGTGGTTGTCTTAAGAATCTACCTCTTCTATTAAAGAACTTTTTGAAGTCTCTAACCGCCATGGCGTACTCTTCGTCTTCACTTCCGGAAGTCAAACTTTCTTCATTAATAGATTGCTTTTTAGCCTTTAAAGCAAGTGATTTCCTTTCTCCTTTAGCTTTTACTATTTCAGAATCTTTCTTGATGATCATCTCATGAACTTTAAGGTTCCTGATGAGTTCAACAAGTGATAGTGATGTCAAGTCTTTCAACTCTTCGATTGCCGTGACTTTTGCTATTCATTTAGGATGTAGAGCCCTAAGAAACTTCATAACGTAGTTCTTGCTAAAGTAACATTCATCAAGAGCTTCTAAACTAGTAATAATAATATTAAATCTAGCAAAAATAGTGTTTATAGATTCGTCTTCAAAAATGACGAATTGTTCATATTATTG
Source organism: Tanacetum coccineum (assembly GCA_026074375.1). Classification (NCBI taxonomy): domain Eukaryota; kingdom Viridiplantae; phylum Streptophyta; class Magnoliopsida; order Asterales; family Asteraceae; genus Tanacetum; species Tanacetum coccineum. The sequence goes on from BQNB010034705.1 coordinate 35,897, forward strand.
TACCAAGAGGTCAATCTTGTTGTCTTTGACTTGACTATTACCTTGATGGGTGATTAACAAGGTTTTCCAAATTTCTTTTGCCGTATTACACATAAGAATTCTTTCATATTCTTTCCTAGGCAAGGCATTGTAAATAACCATTTTAGCTTCGTTAATTTTTGCATGCCTCTTTTTAAGGTCATCATTTTGTTTCTCAAAAGGGACAACCTCATCTAAGCTGGTTTCCGGATTGTTTTTAATAGGTAGAAAATCACCCTTAGTCATGCCAAAGATTAAGATCTTTTGATTTCACATAAGTTTCGAATCTATTTTTCCAATAAATAAAACTACCGCTTTCAAAAGTTGTAGTCTTTGCATAGATTTCCCTTTTATATACTTGTCGAAATTCATAGATCGATCCAAGTTTTAAAATATAATATATTTTAAAAATCTTAAGTGACCTTGGCTCTGATACCAATTGTGGAAACTAGGGGTTGAATAGTTTACTCGTTAATTAGCGTACTAAAAACTTTGATTATAAAAATGTTAGATTCGAGTTTATGTGATTTCAACAAACAATATATTTAACTACAAACAACACAATCACAATATAAATAGCAACTACAAGATATAAAATGAAAGTTAAGAGATAAGAGATAGAACAATCAAACCATAATACCAAAAATTATAGTGGTTCAGCTACGAACCTCTTCTTCGCCCTACTCTACTCATCGAATATCAGAGTCGAGATATCACTATGTCAAAAAGCTCCCTTTAGGCGGAGAAAACCGTTACACGTCGCTTATACTAATTTTTGACACTAAGCTAAATGTCGAGTCCTAATCTTAGCTAGAACCAATCTACTACTTCACAAGAGTATTTTAAGGCCTAAAATACTAACCGACACACAATCAACACATCCGAATTTATACGCTATTCGGATCTACACAACTACATAAGATTGAAAATATAGAAGTCAAATCTAGAAGAAGATAGGAGAAGAATCACTAATCTACAACACTTCGTTTCTTGGCGAATACGAGTGTTCTTCTCTTGTACTTGAGGGAGGAAGAAAAAAGGGAAGATTGGATCACTTAAAATAAGATTAAGCAAGTTAGTGATCAAAGGTTTTAGAGAGATTTAGAAGAATTTAGAGAAAGAAATAAATCAGAAATTATGTGCAAAATAAGTTCAAGATCTGCCAGGAAATAGTGCAGTATTTGTAGGCAAGAGAGAATAACGTCTCCTGGTCGTGGTTTTGGCGGTCCCAGATATATCTTGGGGCCGTTCTACCTATCAGGGGACCGCCCTTAGGTAGAAGCTCATCTTTTTGTCTTCTAAAATACCCTCACTTGAGTATCACGTGATACCAGATAACGAGAGTTAATGTGGCCCATTAAAGTGAAGGACCAACGATACATAACGTTTCCCACTTAAGGATGGATGGTGCATTTTTTTTGGTCAAAGGACGAAACTTGTCGGTCAACGTATACCACAAGGACGAACGTTGTAATTTACTCTTGAATTTATATTAAATAAAACATTTCTTTAATTAATAAAATATTTTGTATATTTTTATTTTTATAAAAAGAGGTTTTATTACATTTGTAAAAATGTTAAGTTTAAGACAAAAAGATTATCTTTGATCACTAATCATGTTTAATGATTTGTTTATACATATTTTAAGTGATTTGCGTAAAAATAGAAATTTACGATTAATAATGTGTAAGCGTTTATGTTTATCGTAGATGTTTTTACATTTTGTCATCTTCAAAACGTAGAGAGGTCGAAAAATATAAATATCGTTTTTAGACATTCTTTGTATTAACAGACCTCATTGCAAATATCATCAGTTTACTTGACATTATCCAATACTTCTTTATCATCAACTGTTTCATTTGCAGTCACTATTTCCTTTCCTTTGGTCTTCATATCTGCAAAGATTATTCAATATATAAAAAGTCTTATGCAAACATCATAACACCTTAAATAGTTTTACCTTTTTCCTAGCCTTTGGATTTTGTAACTGTGAAATGAATTTTCAAGATTTGTTATCCTTTTTTCTAAATCATCAATCATATCATCCATATCTACGTTTCCCTTCTGATGTGTCGTTGTGCGTATGTATTATTTATTATCAAGTTTTACTATTTATATATTGCCGACTATACCTAAAACAACACTAACGGGCAGTACTGATCAGTTGTAATTTCGTTGGTAAGTAGGGTGTCGATAACTAAGAGTGAGAACGATAATTCCTAAAATCTATCAGTATTTTATTTATATAAGCTATTCCAAAATTAATCTATTCTATGCTGTATATAAATTAAACCTAAACTAATGTAAAAGGGTTGTTTCAGCCTGAGAGACTGGCACGAGTTTTAGTTGCCTAAACTAAGATGAAGGGAAATGTTGGACCTATGATATCATTTCCACATTAGAATCAAAGAAGAAAAAATAGAAGAATTGTAGAGAGAGAAACTATAGAGAGAAAGGAAAGAGTGATGGATTATTATGTGTAAACAAATCTTACAAATAAGCAACCAACCCTTCTCCATTGTGGAGAAGGGGTATTTATACCTAGACCATAAGGCTTGGATGCTATAACACCCCGTGTTTTAGGTCATTGTACGACGATTGCGTGCCCGATGTCGTAAATATTATTTTACGAGTTTCCGTGAACGAGCGTCGACATTTAAAATTTTATTTGTCGCTAATAAATATTTTCGTATTTTATTATGAAAAATTTGGAGAAGAATTGATAATTTTTATTTTTGACGTTTCGCGAGTCAACGGTTGATCGCGCGTTCGTTAATCGTTTTGAGCATCGTAAAAATTTACGACATGTCTCGCTATTATTCTTATGATCATAAAATATCATTTTATGAACCGTGTCATCTTTGTTCCTCAACCTTGGTCATAGCTCGCGTTTAATTAACAAGATATTTACAAGAGATATTATGCAAGATATTTATAAGATATTATTAGGATAGTTATAAGATATATACAAGTACACTAGTAGTAAAAATTCATTCTATCTCCTCCTTGTTCTTGTGATTCTGCCGAACTTCACCACACACAACACACATTCCATTTTTGATTTTCAATCTCAAGAACACATTCAAGTA
>BQNB010034706.1:0-10486 GCA_026074375.1 Tanacetum coccineum
CTCTCTTTAAACCCTCTTTCTCTCTCTAGTCTTTTTCTTATTTTCGTGTGTATTGTGTAATTGATATTACTCTTATAAGTGATATAAAGAGCCTAGGGATGATTACATGATTGTTTGTGTGCATTTTTACTTGAAAAATCTAAGAATCTAAGAATCTAAGCATTTTCTAATCATTTTAGGCCAAAAAAGTGGTAAAAATTTTGATGTTACAAACATTAAAGTTAAGGTTTTTATGAAAAAAATAGCTTAGATATAGTGAGTTTTGCAAAAAAAATCGAGAAAAATGTTGAAAATTGTGATTTTTAGGTGTTTTTCTGTGTTTTGGTTCGTTTGTACTTTCTGTTCATCTAGAGGTTTGGCTGGATAAACTATCGATTTGGCATCTCTAAACTAGCAATTTGGCATCTCTAAACTAGTGATTTGGCATCTCTAAACTAGGGATTTGGCATCTCTAAACTAGGGATTTGGCATCTCTAAACTAGCGATTTGGCAGCTCTAAACTAGCAATTTGGCTATATACTAGCGATTTGACAAAGTTCATCCAGAGGTTTAGCTAGTTCATCCAGAGGTTTGACAACATTCATCTAGAGGTTTGACAACATTCATCCAGTCATTTTACAACATTCATCCAGCGATTTAATCCATCATTTCAAGCAATTTGAATATATTTCTTTAAACAAATCTCTAAACTACAATAACAAAAACACAACTCAAATACAATTAAAACTACATCACAATTACACAACTCTCACTAATCATTGAATCAATCCTATAATATAATTTCACATGAAATTTTTGCAATGTCGACTCAACAAGACATCTATGCAGCTAGTTTCGAAAACTGTCCTCCTATGCTTAACAAAACAACTACATTCCATGGTCTAGTCATCTTCTTCGTTATGCAAAGAGCAAACCAAATGCGAAATTGCTTTACAATTCCATTATGCATGGTCTATATGTCAGACGAATGATTCCTGAACCTGGTGACCGAGACCGTGAAGTTCTTGTTGCTAAAACCTTTCACGAATAGACTGATGAAGAACTCTCTAAAAAGGATATAAAGCAGATGGAAGCTGATGATCAAGCAATTCAGACTATTCTTATAGGTCTTCCTGAAGATATCTATGCTACAGTAGATAGTTGTGAAACCGCTCAGGAAATATGGTTACTTAATCAACAAATGATGAAAGGTTATGATATTAAGGCTCAGGAGAAAAAGGCTAAGCTGTTTAATGAATGGGAAAGGTTCACTTCTAGAAATGGGGAATCGATTAAATCTTACTATCATCATTTCTCAAAGTTAATGAATAATTTTAAATAAAGCAAACATTTCCCAGAAAAGATAGCCCTGAATCTCAAATTCATCAACAATCTATAGCTAGAATGGAAACGTCAAGTCACTATTGTTCGTCAGACAAAAGACTTACATCAAGTTGACTATACATAGTTATATGATTTTTTAAAGATAAATCAAGAAGAGGTAAATGAACTTAGGGCAGAACGACTTGCACAAACACATGATCCTTTGGCATTGATGCCAAACAATCAGACTCATTACACTTATCTAGTGTTTCACCTAGATCACCCATCATAAATTACCTACATGCAACACCCACTTCCCAATAACAACAACTATGTCCCATAACCTTCATTCAACATAAACTACATGCAACAACCAATCTAAAACCCTAATGAAATCACAGATCCCACAACTACAATGAACATGGCACATGTACTAATGGCTAAGGCATTCAAACTAAACTACTCTACACCAACAAACAACAATAAAAGAATTTCATCAAACCCACGCAATAGACAGATTGCTCAACTGGGTATGAATATAGGTCAAAACAGACAGAGTCAGATGGTTGAGGGTAATGGTGAGAATTAGTTTAGATAGTATGTTGGACAGATTGCACAGAATCAAAACGGGTATAATGTAGTGCAACATGCAAGGAATCATGTTGTTCAGAATGCAGTTCAGAATCTGGGTATTCAGAATGTTAAGAATCATAATGGGCTTATTGTTGTTCTAGGGATTGCTAATCAGAATGGGAATGGTAATGTTATAGCAACACGGGTTGAGGATAATGGTAATGGGAATAATGGTAATCAGATAAGGTGATACAACTATAGAGGAGTAGGTCATTATGCTAGAAACTACACAACCAGGCCAAGGAGAAAAGATGCTGCTTTTTTTAGACTTAGTTATTGATTGCACAAAAGGAATAAACAATAATCCAAATCCAAGCGGAGGAATTTGATTTAATGGATTCTGCAGGAGACATTGAAGAGATTGAGGAAGTACATGCAAACTGCATTTTAATGGCCAATCTGCAACAAGCATCTTCATCGAGTACTCAAGCTGACAAAGCTCTAGTCTACAATTCAGATGGATCAGTTGAGTTACACCAAAACAAAAATTGTTATAATAATGAGATCTTTAACATGTTTACTCAAGAGGAGCAATATACTGAGCTACTCGAGCCCATTACTGAGCCACATCCAGTTGAATAGAATAAGAGCAATGTTATTTCTTAGGATCCCAATGTAGAACATAGTAGAGGAATAGTAGACCAAAATCCTGCTACTGTTGAGGAAAAATGTGCTTATTTTGAGTCATTATATAATAATTTGGTCATCGAAGTTGAGAAAGTCAAAACGGTCAATCGCAAGATGCGTGAAACAAATGCTGATTTGATCACTGAGCTTGCAAGATATAAGGAACAAGAAAAATATTTTGAAATCAATCAAGAAAAATATGATAAACTTGAAATGTGTTATCAAAAGTCCATTTATCAAGAGCAATGTCTTACTGAAAAGATAAATGCACTTCACTTAAGGTTTGCTAAAACGATAACAACTTTGAATGAGGAAATTGCAAATTTAAATAACCAGCTTTCAGAACAAAAATCAATTGTTTCCTATCTTCAAGAAGAAAGGAAAAAGTTGAAAACTAATTTCAAAGCATGCAAAGAGGAGTTCCTTGATAAACAAATTCAGGCTGAGAAAAAGATAAAGGAACTAGATAACATTTTGGTTAAAACGGGACAATTGATTCAAATGATGCACATGCTCTCACCTAAGCTAGACTCGTTTTACCACATTGACAAAAAATTGCCCTTGGTTATCAGAATCCCTTTTATCTCAAGCAAGCTTAGAAGAAACAACATAGTTTGTATAATGGCAAAGTATTATTAGATAAGCATGATCCTCCTGCTATGTATGATTCGGAAATAAACAACTAAACAAAGAAATAAACCCGACAAACTACGCAAAGATTAATCAACTTTTAGAGGTTTTTATTTCTTAAAATGCCAAGTCACGTAAAGAGTTATATTTTTCAAATACTTCCAAAACAGCTAGTGTTTCTAATTTGGTTTCCAAACCAATTTCAATACCTGATTAGGAATTTTAGACATAATACTTCTTCACCAAGTGTTGTACGGAAATTTCTAAATAAGGTAAAAGGCACCATTATGACTCTTCAACGTGTTGTAAAGCAAAAAATGATAAATATATAAACAAGTGGTTATCTCCCGTTAAGAATTTCAAACTTATAAGATGAAATTACACCTATCATTTACCAAGTTGACGCTTGAGTACAAAATTTTGAAATACAATTTTTGAAAGAAGCAGCTAAATTTGTTCGAGACTTAAAATCTCTTGCAAAGGAAGCTGATGAATCTCTTGATAAGAACAAGCTTTTATGATACAAAAATGAGCGTCTCTTGAGAGCAGTTGTTAGTCAGGATATTATGGCTATTATGAAAAATTATTCTGTTATAGATACATCAAATCTCCGAACTGAGCTTGATCATACGAAAAAACTTGAAACTTGTATTATTAAAAATGAAAAAGAATATGTTGTTCTTTGGAATAATTGGTACAAAAAATGTGAATAATGTAAATATGACAAGATTTCGTATGATAAATCCTATAATGACATGCAACATCAAATCGAATGGTTGCAAGCTTAGTTGCGAGATCTCAAGGGTACGAGTATGAATACTCAATGTGCATCAAATACCATTGATCCTTTTTCTCAAAAAGTTGATGTTGAGAACATGGCCTTAGAGTTCTAGGTGATAAACTTACAAAGGGAAAATTTCACCTTAAGTCTACTTACCAAAACCTCTTTGATTCTATCAAACAGACACGGGCTCAAACCAAAATCAAAACTAACTCTTTGCAAGGAAAACTTAATGATACGATTTATGAAAACGCTAAGTTAAGAGAACAGTAAATTGGCAAGAAAAATAAGCCATTAGACAAGTTAAGCATTGATTTAACTAGTCCATATTTACTCCAAGTGTTCCTAACATAGTTAGCAACAACGGGTTAAGCCATCAGCTTTCCCCAAAAGAAACCATAAGCCGAATTAGCAAACCGTTTGCTAATCACTTAAATAAATTCCAACGTGATAGCCACATCAGCCCCGTTTCCCGCCGGTGTAATTAAAGTGTGGAAATTCATATTTTTTTGACTCATATCTCCTTTCAAGAGTGTTACAAAGACATAAAATCCGGAAGTGGTGCACTAGCAGTAGGTTCCTGATGTGTCATTATGTGGTGTATATTTTTATGATTCAAGTTTTAAATTTATATTTTGCTGACTTAACCAAAAATAATACTTTAACGGGTAGTGTACCCGGTCGGTAGTAGATTCGTGGTAAGTAGGTTGTCGAACACTTGAAGCAAGGTTAAATCTCTTAGTTTATTTATATATTGGTTATCTAATCTAAGTTAATTCTAATCTAAGTCAAACTTATGCTAATCATATGTTAGTTCTAATCCTAATTCTAATAGGTAAATGGGGGGTTTCAGCCTGAGAGACTGGCACGAGTTCGTTGGTGACTACAATCAATTCAAGACACTTTAACTCACGCAAGCAAATTAACAGAAGATAAAAGAGCAGTTGAGCCTTATGATAGAAAAATATATTAGCCATCATTAATCTGATTAGAAGTTGGTTTGTTTATTCAATGCAATGATTACTTATCTCGAAGAGGCATATCATTCTTAGACTCAGGTGGGACTTCATCCTAAGACCTAGACACATTAATTCTGTCACAATTAAAGCATCCACATAAAGTATCCTTAATACCTGATTATATTCTATCTTAGGGATTAAAGCAATGGTGATCTTGTTAAACCCTAGCTCATAGAGACTTTACCCACTTACTGCTTAACGACAATTTATACTCTAGTAGTCTACTTGGCCAACTATCCAATGGAATCAGAACATTATTTGTTGAATTATCTAGATTCACCTACTAGTCAACATGTTCAATAAACCAAAGGCAATTTTTGTTAACTAGTTAAGCTAGAAGTGTATCCTTAGCATGATTTTAAAAGGACAATATTTGTGATCTTATGATTCTAGATGTATAAATCACTATATGAAGAGCTATCCCGGCATCTAGATTACTTGGTCCGTATCACTAGATCCAGTTGAATGATAGGTCGCATACAAAAGCACGTAAACAAGTATAAATTGATAAACATAAACAAGCATACAATGATAAATTAAGCAATCGAGATATAAACAAAACCAAACATTCAGATCTTCATAATAATGGCTAATACCCGAAAGTATTAGCCTTCAAACATCATAATTAATATAAGATTAATGGTCTAGCCAAGGTAAACTAACTGAGTTAACGAATGATACCAAAAACTGAACGATTACAAAAGTAATAGAAATTACACATTGTCTCCTATGAATTGGAATGCGTTGCAAGACCTCTTCTGCTCTTTTTCTCCTCTGAAAATTGACTTTTGTCACTTAAAACTCTTTTTTAAGTTTTCTATTTATAGGGTCAGGAGTCGGTTTGATATGGTGTATCCAATGTCTTGGATACGGCGTATTGGGGGTTTCTTGGAGTAAGGACCACGTTTGATATCTTCCAGAATATTCACATACTATATCTCTAATACGGCTTATTGGTCTTCCCTAGATACGGCGTATTGATCATGTTTCCTTCGTGGTCTTTGGTGAGTGCAGGCACAGATACGTCATATCTTCCTTGATGGATACAACGTATTGGTTGTTAGAACAGTAATCTTCAAAATATCTTCATTTAAGCTCCAAAATGCACGCCTTTTGCTAATATTCACCAAGTACTCCGTAAAAACTGTAATTCTCAAATACAAACGATTAAGTAACAATTCTTTGTAATAATCATACAAAATGGGTTAATTACGTGGGATAAATGATGCTATAAAATAGATGTTATTTGATGTCATCACACATATCCAACAATTACCCGTACAGGTGCTCAAAATTGTTTTATCGGACTGGGAAATCGTTTGGCTTAGGTAAGAGCTTGACGTGAATGTTTATGACGGCTGCATACCAAGTAGGTAGCCAAGCCAAGTCATAGAATGCTCATTTTCATCATCGCCATTTAATGATAGCAGTGTTAGACACATCCAACAACCACTCGCACATCCGCCCAAAAGAACACATGTGAGTTGGCTAAAAAATCATAGATTGGCCTGCCAACACATGCTATATGCACTGTAACTTCTATCAGACAAAAACCAAAAGCGTCCTATAAAACTTAGTATAGCAACAAAAGTATATATGAAACATCTATGAGACCACCTAATGCATCACCAAGTTGATGTTGCCCTGCTAATTCAGGCATTAACATTTTTCGGTTTCAAATGATCAATTGACTTAGAAAAGTGTCTAAAGCATTGTTATTCATCATCGCCTAGTTAAGGTTTGATAAAATACACAGCATGGCTACAAACATAACTTAATGTTGCCTCGCCAATGCGTATGCAAACACGTGTCAATTTATAAGAATCAAGTTCCTCAGAAAAGTGTTTAAAAGCATAACGTTTTCTAGAAAACATGATCTCTTTGCAATTACTGTCACAAAGAGCACTCCAATCACTTTTGCATATTCTTATTCTTGACCAGCCTATGTGCGTGTACAACATCACATTGGATGCTTTAGACGCTCATAGGCTGCTTAAGAATCAGCATCCACTATAAAACAACATAGCGAGTAAAGCAGAAAAGAGATATACAGATGAATGAAATGGTTGCATGTACAATAATGCTCGGATATATAAGCAAGGCATCGTTATGAAACACCTGACATGGCTACAAACATGATCCGAACATGGCCGCCCCGCCAAAAAACAATGCTCAATAAAACCGTATAACCTTGAAAAAGACTATCGTCGGCGCCTTAATCAGCAAACTTTTTAAGTATTGGTCGGCTCAGATTAGAGCTTAAGCTTCTAAAAAAAACAGAATTCCACTATGGATGTGAACGTTATAGTTTACCTAGCCAAGTTACCAACGCTTATAACCCACGTCGAAGCTACTCATATTCATAACAGCCTGTAGTAGTCCTTAAATATGTGATACAAACTTTGTTAATATCACGCATGCCTTAGTTGAAAGTCATTTGTTCCAATCATCAAGCACGCGTGATAGTGCCAAAACTCCTATCACATTTCAACAAATGGTTCTACGTTATGTGATCAAGCAACACATAAACAACTCTAACTTGAAAGTAAGTTTCTTTTCCATTGGTTGTTCATATGAACGCAGAGCTGCTCGTATTAACTGGAAGAAAGGATGTTATATTTAAAGCAAACCTCAATTATGTAAGGAAACAGAAGGTCTACAAAGCATTTTTTCATCAAATTGTTTGGCTCAGCTATGACGGCTGCATACCAAACAGGTAGCCAAGCTAAGTCCACACATTGCGGTCCACAATGATAAAAGAAAATAATCAGTGAATTAAATCTAATACAATCATCATGGCTGCATCTGAAACAGGTAACTAAACTGTCTTCTATTGTCCTCAGATAGGAGTTTAAGATGAGGGTCTATCATGGCTGCATACCAAAATGGTAGCCAAGACAAGCAACAAACAGCTCCTACTTATCACAAAACTTTCTAAGAGCATATTCATACTGAGTTGTAGTTTCACGCACCTGCAAATAGTCGATAACCATAATAAATAGGTAATGTAAGAAAACATCAAAGAAAGGATATGGTAAAAGCTACTGATATGTATTGTCTACGGGCAATATACAAATGGTGAAGGCTCAGACATATTATAAGTAGGAAAACTGGATGCGTCCGCTATGGCTTCACCAAGATATAGGCGATCACACCCTTGACCTAACGTGTTTAAATTCATCATCGCCGTTGACCGTGAATGTTGCCAATACTTGTACCATTAGACTACATGATAAGAGTTTTGTAACATTAGACTACATGATAAGAAAACATCATCGCCGTTGACCGTGAATGTTTCCCCACCAAGGAACCCCACAAGCCTAAGAAATAAGCGTTACATGCTTTAAAAATATCATAAGACAGGAAAATAAGCTAATCCTACCATCTTTAAACAATGTCTTATTACTAAAATAATTTTTTTAACATAATTGATAACATCAAATAACGTCTATTTTATAGCATCATTTATCCCATGTAATTAACTCATTTTGTATAATTATTGCAAAGAATTGTTACTTAATCGTTTATATTTGAGAATTGCAGTAATTACGGAGTACTTGGTGAATATTAGCAAAAGGCGCGCATTCTGGAGCTTAAATGAAGATATTTTGAAGATTACTATTCTGACTACCAATACGCAGTATCCATCAAGGAAGATACGGCATATCCGTGCCTGCACTCACCAAAGACCACAAAGGAAAGAATATCAATACGTCGTATCCAGAAGAAGTCAATACGCTGTATTCAATGTATAGTATGTGAATATTCTGGAAGATATCAAACTTGGTCCCTACTCTAAGAAACCCCCAATACGCCGTATCCAATTCATTGGATACGCCGTATCGAACCGACTTCCAGACCCTATAAATACAAAACTCAAAAACGAGTTTTAAGGGTGCTAAACCATATTCTCAATACCTAAACCATAAAAGTCAATTTTCAGAGCAGAAGAGGTCTTGCAACGCATTCCAATTTATAGAAGACAGCGTGTAATTTCATATACTTTTGTAATCGTTCAGTTTTTGGTATCATTCGTTAACTTGGTTAGTTTACGTTGGCTAAAACAATTACTCTTGTATTAATTATGATGTTTGAAGGCTAATACCCTTTGGGTATTAGCCATTATTATGAAGATCTAATGTTTAGTATTGTTTATCTCGATTTCTTGATTTATCGTTGAATGCTTGTTTATGTTTATCAATTCATACTTGTTTACGTGTTTTTGTATGCGACCTATCATTCAACTGGATCTAGTGATACGGACCAAGTAATCTAGATGTCGGGATTGCTCTCCATATAGTGATTTATACATCTAGAGTCATAGGATCATAAGTATTGTCCTTCTAAAATCGTGCTAAGGATACGCTTCTGGCTTAACTAGTTAACGAAAATTGCCTTTGGTTTATTAAACATGTTGACTAGTAGGTGAATCTTGATAATTCAACAAGTAATGTTCTGATTCCATTGGATAGTTCGACAAGTGGACTACTAAAGTATAAATTGCCTTTAAGCAGTAAGTGGGTAAAGTCTTTATGAGCTAGGGTTTAACAAGATCACCATTGCTTTAACCCCTAAGATAGATTATAATCAGCAAATAAGGATGTTTTATGTGGATGCTTTAATTGTGACAGAATTAATGTATCTAAGTCTTAGGAAGAAGTCTCGTCTAAGTCTTAAGAATGATATGCCACCTCGAGAGAAGAAATCATTGCACTTAATAAACAAACCAACGTTCTAATAAGATTAATAATGGTTAATACATTATTTTATCATAAGGCTCGACCGCTTTTTTATCTTTTGTTAATTTGCTTGCGTGGGTTAAAGTGTCTTGAATTGATTATAGTCACCAAACAACCCCGTGCCAGTCTCTTAGGCTGAAACCCCTTTTTTTACCTGTTATAATTAATATTAGAACTAACTTAGGATTAGCATAGGTTTGACTTAGATTAGATAACCAAAATATAAATAAATTGAGAGATTTAACCTCGCTTCAAGTGTTCGACACCCTACTTACCATGAATCTACCACCGACCAGGTACACTGCCCGTTAAAGTGTTATTTTTGGTTAAGTCGGTAAAATATAAATTTAAAACTTGAACTTTCATAAATAAACACCACACAATGACACATCATAAATAATGGAAACAATGAACGTATAATTTGATGAACTTATTCAAATGGCTTTTGAACAACACAGTTCAGGACCCAATCTTCACGGTTTGACTTCTGGACATATTAGTTCAGGACTCGTGCTTAACCAGGCTGCGTCAACATCAGCTAAACCTCCTACAAAGAATTTAAACAAAGTTCGATGAATACTTCAAGACTTCAAGTGCTGCATCTAACCCCATTTCCGTTGCAACTCTACCTCCACCAGATACAGTCGGGGCGTCTTCTTCTTCTTTTACCTCTATAGACAAAGATGCTCCCTCTCTAAGTACTTTACCAAACAATGAAGCAACAAACTCACCACTTAATTCTACAAATGTTGAAC
>BQNB010034706.1:12859-51409 GCA_026074375.1 Tanacetum coccineum
AAATACTTAAAAATCAAGTTATATAATTATTTATATAAAACATTAAAACAAACTGTTGTAATTCGACCCCCAAACTGTTGGTTTGATATTTTTATAAAAAAATTACATATTATGAGCTTTCCAAATCTATAAAGAACTCGCGAAACGGATAAATAACGAAGGAGTTATGATTTTTACAAGATATACATTTATAAAAGTATTTTTATAAAAGAAAGTTATAAAAATATATGAATTCGAATCTGAGTAAAATATTTTATATTTTTCTGTAAAAGTAGATTTTATAAGGATTCTAAAAAGGTAAGAAACTTGAAAAACCAATGGATAATGAATTAGTTATGACTTTTTCATGTTTAATTAATATAATAACCAAAAGTAACTTTATAAAAGTGATTTTATAAAAACCATTATTTTTACAGTTTTCTACAGTAAACATGGACCCTATTAAGTGACATAAAATTTAATTATAAAAACATGGACATAAAGAACACTAAAAACGGAATTAAAACGAATAAGTTACGACATTTTTAAGTTATAACAATTAATTATATAAAAGTAGTTTTATATAATTCATAAAATATAATAAAGGTTACTGTTCATCAGTAACAATAATATTACAAATGTAGTATTTTCAAATACGAAACCCCGAATATCAATAACACGCAAAACGGAGTTAAAACAAGGGAGATACTAAACTAGTAAGTATATATACTTTTAAAAACCCTTTTGTGCACTATTTTTATAAATATATAAAAATACATATTTCAAGTGTTGGAAACATACATACAAGTATTATTAACACTTAATCAATCAATGGACAAGTATAACATTTTTACAAACACATTTAGGTGGTGATGTAACTCTATAAGATTATATATGTATAGTTATTCAAGTGCATTATATTCATACGACCTACGTTAAATAGGTTGCATTCGAAACATCAAGTGACGAGTCACTCACGTGCTATATCATACCTTCATTCACCTAAGGTGAGTTTATAGTCCCCATCTTATACTTTTCAATCCTTTATCAAATCTCGGGGATGAGATCATGTTTGTTTTACAAAATAGATGCAAGTACATTTTAATTTAAATATTATGAGTTTGCCTAAGTAGCTATAACCTACTATGCCCATCATCATGAACTATTAATTACTGGATTGTAAGCGCGAATGTTATGAATAGATCTATTTGGGAATTAACATCCCCGTTCGGGCAAGTAGCACTTGCTAGTTTACCGGTTAGCCGGAAACGACGAATGTATACCATTTTGGACTCCTAGATGTTACGAGTTGAACATCTATATTAGGCACCATCATTTATATGTATTTGATATACATACATTGTTTAGCTTCAGTGTCATGAGCTTAGTGCATATCGTAATACATTTTTGTGATATTGTATTCGTTGCTTTATTACAGGGAAATCTTGCTATCCGCTTCATTAAATTTATAAACCTATAAATTCACCAACATTATTGTTGACAGTTTAAACATGTTTTCTCATGTCAATAAGGTGCAAGTCATGGGTACATTGGATGGTCGTATTTTGAATTCATATCGCTATAAAGATTTACGTACATTACATTTTGGTGTATTGTTATGTTGTGAAATCTTTACTTTTCAAGTTGAACAATTTAAGCCTATGGGCTTTTGTAACAAACCATTTATGAAATCCAATATATTAGTTTTTAAATGACTCTTTTAGAGGTCATTCTCATATCTTGTGCTATTGATCTATGAAGTAATACCCTCGGAACATCATATTCCGCTGTGGCCCATTTTGGAGGTGTTACAGATTGGTATCTAGAGCCAAGGTTATAGAGAACCAGGTCAAATGTTTTTTTGCTTGGTCTATAACCATTTTTAAACATTGTATCATTCAAAAGTTTTCAAAGGGACATACATATAAACATGTAGTGTTGCATCTAGTTTGCATCTAGTATACACACTTATATGTCATGCATCATTTTAGCATTAGTTGATTATACTTAGTGCTTACATAAGTTATATACGTGTTACTATTACATTACGTATATTACTGCTTGTCCTATATAATATACTTATACAAGTTTATATTATGGTTACAGATTTGCCATGTCATCAGACAACGCATCGTCCGCTGTTACCTATACGTCCGTATCTTCTGATTTAAACGGACCATCATCATGTGGTATTCCACTCGTGAATGCCGGCGAGCTTCTAGAGATGGACCCGTACGAGGAGGTTGCCCAACAAGGGCAGGCACACCCACTGTTACCTGCCTATGTACCTGATCCCATGGAGTTGGATGAGCATGTACCAGTATATGTTCCGGAGCCAAAGCACCCGGAGTACCATGCACCATCAGATGATGACATTCAGGTTGAGGATCAGCCTTATGTTAATGATGCTTCACCGACTGCTGAGTCACCTGGATACATTGCTGACTTAGATTCGACCGAGGAGGATGACGATGAGGATCCCGAGGAGGATCCTAATGAGGAGCATGAGCCCGAGGATGACGACGACGATGATGATACAGATGATGAGGATGAGGAGCCCACTGAGGACGAGGAGGAGGAGGAGCACCCAGCTCTGGCTGACTCTTCTATGGTACCTGTTGTTGACCTTGTTCCCTCAGCTGGGGATACAGAGGCATTTGAGAGTGATGAGCCTGCACCTACACCTAGATCACCTCAGACTAGGGTCCCTTTTTTCTCAGACACGTCTCCGTAGGGCACAGAAGACTGTCAGAATTGAGCCACCCATGTCAGCATCCATTGAGGCACGCATTGCTGAGTATGTAGCCGCACCTATACCACCCACTAGCCCTGCTTATGATCAGGCACCATTAGGTCATAGGGCAGCCATGATTCGTATGAGAGATGACATCCCCAAGGAGGACATGCCACCTCGAAGGAGATTTGTACTTACTACTCCCCTACCTTGGTGTGATGTAGCAGATAATACTGCTGCTGCTGCTAGACCACCTAGGGGTCAGTATGATTTTGTTGATATTGTTGAGGCAGGACAGGGTTTGATTCGTAGTCCTGGTCATGATGCCCGGACTATTGTTAGAGCTGCTGACAGAGCAAAGGATGTTAGCTATGTTAGAGCTTTACAGGCTTCTAAGCATAGGATGATGACTTCCATTGAGGAAGTCAACTTGAGGGTCAGCTACCAGGCACAGGTTTGCAGGCAAGATAGTGAGGATTTCTATACATAGCTGCATGACGCTCGGACTGACCGCAAAGACATTAGACTCGAGATTGATGTAGTGAGAGGCCAGAGGACCGCTTACGAGACAGAGTTGCATGAGGTACGCCAGGCTTACCTTAGTTCCGAGGCTTGGAATAGGGCATTATTGGCGCGACTTAAGACACTAGAGACTCACGTGAGTCGTATAGAGTGGCAATGCTAGAAAGCTAAGGATGATGCAGTCAGACAGATGATGTGTACCCATGTACTAGAGGCTAGAGCTTAGATTGATACGGTGGAGGACACCGACAGTAGCCGTTAGTTGTACTTTTTATTTCTAGCTATCTTGTATAGTCTATTAAGTTTTATGGGTAACTTCCAGCTAATAGACTCTAGGAAGTATTTTCATTTTCTGTACTAGATCATTAGTGGTCATTTTGTATCCAAACAAATCATGTACGATTCGACATTTATGTTATGAAATGTTGATGTATTATGTTATGGTTGATTTCATTTTATTCATTCTCCATTGTGTTATGGTGTAATTATTATCATCATATCCATTTGTATCGACATTGTAATTATATCTTACGTACGTTGTATTCTTATGATTAGTAAATTCATGCCTGTAATGAGACAAGGAGCAAACGACGCCATAACTCCAGAATCCATTCAAGCTATGATCGATCGGGCAATCCAAAGAAACTCTACCCATACTCAGGATGATGCAAGCCACAATTCGGGTGGAGGACTTAGAAGGCCCGTGCAACCTGCACGTGTCTGTTCCTACACCGATTTCATGAAATGCCAACCCTTAAACTTCAAGGGAACTGAAGGCGTTGTTGGTCTGTCTCAATGGATCGAAAAGATGGAATCAGTATTTCACATTAACGGTTGTGCCATTGACAATCAAGTGAAGTTCGCTACCTACACTCTGCTAGGTGCTGCACTAACCTGGTGGAATGGCCATGTGAGAACCTTAGCTCATGATGTTACCTATGCTATGACTTGGGGAACTCTCAAGAAGAAATTGACGGACAAATATTGTCCAAAAGGTGAAATCAAGAAACTTGAAATTAAGCTGTGGAATCTTAAGGTCAGGGGAAACGATGTTGCAGCTTATACTCAGCGTTTCCAAGAACTAGCCTTGATGTGCACTAAGTTCCTTGCTGATGAGACCAAAAAGGTTAACAAGTACATCAGTAGACTTCCTGATAACATTCATGGGAATGTCATGTCTGCAAGACCCAAAACTCTTGATGACGCTATCGAGTTGGCTAACGACTTGATGGAACAGAAACTTCGCACATATGCAGAAAGGCAGAATGAAAACAAGAGGAAGGCTGATGATTCATCAAGAAACAACCACCAACAACAACCTCACAAGAAGCAAAATGTAGCTAGGGCATACACTGCTGGCCCTGGTGAAAAGAAGGTTTATATTGGGGACCTACCTCTGTGCACCAAGTGCAATTACCATCACACTGGGCAATCTGCACCCAAGTACGGAAAGTGCAAGAGGTATGGTCACACTACCACTGATTGTCGGGTCAATACCAACAACAACAACAACAAGAATCAAAAGGCTGGAGCATGCTATGAATGTGGTAATACTGGGAATATAAAGAAGAATTACCCAAAACTGAAGAACCGTGGGAATGGGAACGGGAATGGCACAGCTCAAGGAAGAGCTTATGCTTTGGGAGGAAGAGATGCTAGCCCAAACTCTAACGTCATCACGGGTATGTTTCTTCTCAACAACCGTTATGCTAAGATTTTGTTTGATACTGGTGCGGATAGGAGCTTTGTATATTCTAACTTTAGTGCCTCGATTAACATTACCCCCACTATGTTAGAAAATCATTATGACGTAGAATTAGCCGATGGGAAAATCATAGGAGTTAATACCATAATTTGAGGTTGTACTCTAAACTTCATGAATCATCCTTTCAACATCGATTTGATGCATGTCCCACTCGGTAGTTTTGACATCATTATTAGGATGGATTGGTTAACAAAGTATCATGGAGTGATCATCTGTAACGAGAAGATTGCACATGTTCCTTTCGGTAGAGAGATATTAATCTTTCAAGGAAATGGAAACAACCATAGGGAAGAATCCCTGCTAAATATCATTTTGTATACTAAAGCACAAGAGTATTTATCAAAGGGATGCAATGTCTTTTTGGCACACATTACCACGAAGGAAGCCAAAGACAAGTCAGAAGGAAAGCGACTTGAGGACGTGCCAATTGTCAGAGACTTTCCTGAAGTTTTTTCTGAAGACTTGCCGGGTATTCCACCAGCTCGACATGTAGAGTTCCAAATTGATTTGGTACCAGGTGTTGCACCTGTAGCACAAGCACCTTATCGATTGGCACCATCTGAAATGAAAGAACTGGTGGAACAACTTCAAGAGCTATCCGATAAAGGCTTTATAAGTCCTAGCTCTTTACCCTGGGGATCCCCGATCTTGTTCGTCAAGAAGAAAGATGGATCGTTTCGCATGTGCATCAATTATCGTGAACTGAACAAGTTAACGGTGAAGAACCGTTACCCACTTCCTAGAATTGATGACTTGTTCGATCAACTTCAAAGGTCGAGTGTCTACTCGAAAATAGACTTACGATCAGGTTACCATCAGTTGAGAGTTTACGGAGAAGACATTCCCAAGACCGCGTTTAGGACGCGTTATGGGCATTATGAATTTCAAGTAATGCCTTTTGCTTTGACAAACGCACCGACAGTATTTATGGACCTCATGAACCGGGTGTGCAAACCTTATTTGGATAAGTTTGTGATTGTCTTTATCGACGATATACTAATTTATTCAAAGAACAAGGAAGAGCATAAAGAGCACCTCAAATTAATTTTGGAGTTGCTTAAGAAAGAGGAGTTGTACACTAAATTTTCTAAGTGTGAATTTTGGATTCCAAAAGTATAGTTTCTCGGACATGTGATTGATAGCAAAGACATTCATGTAGATCCTGTAAAGATCCAGTCAATTAAAGATTGGGCATCTCCTAAGAGTCCAACAGAGATCCGCTAATTTTTAGGACTCGCCGGTTATTACAGAAGATTCATTGAAGGCTTTTCCAAGATCGCAAAGTCAATGACTAAGCTGACTCTGAAGAATGTGAAGTTTGACTGGGGAGAAAAAGAGGAAGCCGCATTTCAATTGATTAAACAAAAGTTGTGTAGCGCCCCTATTTTGGCCTTGCCTAAAGGATCAGAAAACTTCATTGTTTATTGCGATGCGTCGCATAAGGGTTTGGGTGTCGTGCTTATGCAAAACAAGAAAGTTATAGTCTATGCTTCTCGACAACTAAAGATCCATGAGAAAAACTACACGACTCATGATCTAGAACTTGGAGATGTGGCGTTCGCTCTTAAGATGTGGAGACATTACTTATACGGAACAAGGTGCACCGTATTTACCGACCACAAGAGTTTACAACATATCCTTGATCAAAAAGAGTTGAACATGAGGCAACGGCGTTGGTTGGAGTTGCTTAGTGATTACGATTGTGACATCCGCTACCACCCAGGGAAGGCGAACGCAGTTGCTGATGCATTAAGCAAAAAAGAAAGGGTTAAACCTTTAAGGGTCCGAGTCTTAGTCATGACTATTGGCTTGAATCTTCCCAAACAAATCCTAGAAGCTCAAACCGAAGCGTTAAAACCTGAAAACCTCACTGCTGAAGATGTTGGAGGTATGCTATGACAAGACCTTACAAAGGAAAGATTGAAACCCCATGCGGATGGAACTTTATGTTTAAACAACAGGAGTTGGTTACCGTGTTATGGCGACTTAAGGACTCTAGTCATGCACGAGTCTCATAAGTCAAAATATTCTATTCATCCGGGTTCTGACAAGATGTACCAAGACTGGAAGCAGTTGTATTGGTGGCCTAACATGAAGGAGAATATTGCCACTTATGTTAGCAAGTGTCTGACTTGTTCTAAAGTCAAGGCAGAACATCAAAAACCTTCTGGTTTGCTAGTCCAACCAGAGATTCCAGAATGGAAATGGGATAAAATCACCATGGATTTTATCACTAAACTCCCTAAGACGGCAAACAGTTATGATACCATTTGGGTGATCGTTGAACGTCTTACAAAGTCTGCTCACTTCCTACCAATGAGAGAAACTGATCCTATGGAGAAATTAATGAAGCTTTACATGAAAGAAGTAGTCACCCGACATGGTGTGCCTGTTTCTATCATCTTCGATCGTGATGGCAGATTCACATCACTATTCTGAAAAGCACTTAATAAGGCATTGGGAACTCGATTGGACATGAGTACGGCCTATCATCCTGAAACTGACGGTCAAAGTGAAAGGACTATCCAAACTTTAAAAGACATGTTATGCGCTTACGTGTTAGACTTTAGAAAGAATTGGGATAGACATTTACCGTTAGTGGAATTCTCTTACAACAACAGTTACCATACTAGCATAAAGGCTATACCATTTGAGGCATTGTATGGATGAAAGTGTCGATCACCCGTGTGTTGGGAAGAAGTTAGAGATGCTCAGCTTACTGGTCCTGCAATAATTCATGAAACCACCGAGAAGATTGTCTAAATCAAAAGCATAATCCAGGCCGCTCGTGACCGACAAAAGAGCTATGCAAACATTAGACGTAAACCAATGGTATTTCAAGTTGGTGACATGGTCATGTAAAAAGTTTCACCTTGGAAAGAGGTTGTGCATTTTGGAAAACGGGGGAAGTTAAACCCTAGGTATGTTGTCCCCTTCAAGGTGATCGAGAGAGTCAGAACTGTTGCCTATAAACTTGAGCTACCACAACAATTAAGCCGAGTTCATAACACGTTCCACGTGTCAAATCTGAAGATGTGTCTGTCTGATGAATCACTTATGATTCCGTTGGAAGAACTACGTGTTGATGACAAGCTCCACTTTGTGGAAGAACTAGTAGAAGTTATGGATCGTGAAATCAAACAATTGAAGAAAAGTTGCATTCCCATCATTAAGGTTAGATGGAACTCTAAACGAGGTCTTGAGTTTACATAGGAACGTGAAGATCAATTCAAAAAGTCTTACCCACATCTCTTCATCAAATCCGTACCTTCGTCAAGCGTCGCGACTTGTGCCTTGGGGAAACGAATAAATATTACATATTGTAGCCTTTCCAAATCTATAAAGAACTCGCGAAACGAATAAATAACAAAGGAGTTATGAATTTTACGAGATATACATATAAAAGTGTTTTTATAAAACAAATTTTATAAAACAAATTTTATAAAAACTGTACGAATTGGAAATAGTTATAAATATTTTGACATTTTTCTGTAAAAGTACATATTTTGAGCTTTCCAAATCTATAAAGAACTCGCGAAATGGATAAATAACGAAGGAGTTATGATTTTTACAATATATACATTTATAAAAGTATTTTTATAAAAATATATGAATTTGAATCTGAGTAAAATATTTTATATTTTTCAGTAAAAGTAGATTTTATAAGAATTTTAAAAAGGTAAGAAACTTGAAAAACCAATAGATAATGAATTAGTTATGACTTTTTCATGTTTAATTAATATAATAACCAAAAGTAACTTTATAAAAGTGATTTTATAAAAACCATTATTTTTACAGTTTTCTACAGTAAACATGGACCCTATTAAGTGACATAAAATTTAATTATAAAAACATGGACATAAAGAACACTAAAAACGGAGTTAAAACGAATAAGTTACGATATTTTTAAGTTATAACAATTAATATATAAAAATAGTTTTA
This sequence comes from Tanacetum coccineum, assembly GCA_026074375.1. Taxonomy (NCBI): domain Eukaryota; kingdom Viridiplantae; phylum Streptophyta; class Magnoliopsida; order Asterales; family Asteraceae; genus Tanacetum; species Tanacetum coccineum. The sequence continues at coordinate 21,802 of BQNB010034706.1, forward strand.
TATAATTTATAAAATAATATCATGGTTACTGTTCATCAGTAACAATAATATTACAAATATTACATTTGATTAGTATTTTCAAATACGAAACCATGGGTATAAATAACATGCAAAACGAAATTAAAACGAATAAGATACGATAATTACAAGGTATAACAATTAATTATATAAAGGTAGTTTTATATAATTCATAAAATATAATAAAGGTTACTGTTCATCAGTAACAATAATATTACAAATGTAGTATTTTTAAATACGAAACCCTGAATATCAATAACACGCAAAACGGAGTTAAAACAAGGGAGATAATAAACTAGTAAGTTTATATACTTCTAAAAACCCTTTTGTGCACTATTTTTATAAATATATAAAAATACATATTTCAAGTGTTGGAAACATACATACAAGTATTATTAACACTTAATCAATCAATAGGCAAGTATAACATTTTTACAAACACATTTAGGTGGTGATGTAACTCTATAAGATTATATATGTATAGTTATTCAAGTGCATTATATTCATACGACCTACGTTAAATAGGTTGCATTCGGACTATCAAGTGACGAGTCACTCACTTGCTATATTATACCTTCATTCGCCTAAGGTGAGTTTATAGTCCCCATCTTACACTTTTCAATCATTTATCAAATCTTAGGGATGAGATCATGTTTGTTTTACAAAATAGATGCAAGTACATTTTAATTTAAATATTACGAGTTTGCCTAAGTAGCTATAACCCACTATGCCCATCATCATGAACTGTTAATTACTGGATTGTAAGCGTGAATGTTATGAATAGATCTATTTGGGAATTAACATCCCCGTTCGGGCAAGTAGCACTTGCTAGTTTACCGGTTAGCCGGAAATGACAAATGTATACCATTTGGACTCCTAGATGTTACGGGTTGAACATCTACATTAGGCACCATCATTTATATGTATTTGATATACATACATTGTTTAGCTTCAGTGTCATGAGCTTAGTGCATATCATAATACATTTTTGTGATATTATATTCGTTGCTTTATTACACAAAAATCTTGCTATCGGCTTCATTAAATTTATAAACCTATAAATTCACTAACATTATTGTTGACAGTTTAAACATGTTGTCTCAGGTCAATAAGGTGCAAGCCATGGGTACATTGGATAGTCGTCTTTTGAAGTAATATCGCTATAAAGATTTACGTGCATTACATTTTAGGATATTGTTATGTTGTGAAATCTTTACTTTTCAAGTTGAACAATTTAAGCCTATGAGCTTTTGTAACAAACCATTTATGAAATCCAATGTATCAGTTTTTAAATGACTCTTTTAGAGGTCGTTCTCATATCTTGTGCTATTGATCTATGAAGTAATACCCTCGGAACATCATATTTCACTGTGGCCCATTTTGGAGGTGTTACAGGTCTTTTTATTAAAAAAAAAAAAAAAAAAAAAAAAAAAAAAAAAAAAATAAAAAAAAAAAATTAAAAAAAATAAAAAAAAAAAAAAAAATAAAAAAAAAAAAAAGAAAAAAATAAAAAAGATTTTAAATTTGCGAAGAACGAGCAATGATAGAGTTGAATATGAGTTGGATGCTAAACAAGGATTAGTTGGAAATCTTAAGAGCTCATAAGTGTAATTTGTGGCTTTGTCTCCCATAAGCTCCTAACCTGACTAATAATACGTGCTCTTTTCGAAAATTAAACTTAAATCAATAATTTTTGAATTCAAAATTTATTTAGTCTTGATTCAAATTTATACTTAAATTTTCTAAATTTTTTTTTTCTCTATATATGGTGAAAAAAAAATGAGTAACAACAATAATAATAAAAACTGTGGGCTGATAAAAGTTTGCTGCATCTTGCCGGCTCACAACCGATGTTGCAGCCTTCTAAATAAGGCCCTTAGTAAGAATAATAATCCGAGACTGATAAAAGTTTGCTTGCAGTCTTGCCTGTTTCACAACCGATGTTGCAAGCCTTCAAAAAGGTCATGATTTCATTCGTTAAAAGAGTATAAGTATAATTATATTAAGTTAAGTGTAGTATCTAATAAAAATATAGGGAAAATCTCCCTTTTTCTTAAATATAAATATTCTTATGAATTAAGACTAATTCGTTGTAAGTTAAAATAGAATTATGTAAAAAAACATGAAACCAAGGGTTTTGAAACCGAAGGTCCGTGAGTCTCGATAACTAGCTCTTTAGGGTTACAAAAGCCTTTCACTAAGCCACAGATGTTTGGGATGTGCCGAGAAACTGAAAAGACGCTACATTGGATGATCCCCCCCCATTCGCACTTCAAACTCATTACTTTTGGGTGGAACGTGAAGCATAGAAATTTTTCAAAACGTTGATCCATGGTTGAAATTCGAAACAAGCATATTCACCTAAGATATAATAATTGTCGGGAGTGAAAAGTTTACAAATTGCAAATATGAGTAGTGTTAGCATCTTAACTTATATTTGACGGTGATTTCATTTTTGAGCTTGGTTTGGGACAAGTAAAAAATCGGGGACGATGAATTTATCCTTTTTTAGGCATTTTAGGATTAAAGTGCTTCTTGTTTTGTGACCCTAAAAGTTATAAAAATAACAAAAGTCCAAACATTCTAGTTAGTTGCTTAAAAAGAAAAGTATAAAAATGATAAAAAGGAAAAATACAAAAATATGTGTGGCAATAAGTGTAAATATTTAAAAATGGTCAAAACGGGGCTTTTCAAAGCTAATGATTCTTTAATTCCCTTTGATGAACACTTAGCTACTTTTCGAGGTAATTAGTCAAGGGGGATTGAGATTCTTGGTTTTCTAAAGTGTTTACTAATGGCATTGCGTGAGGACACAACAATAGTTTAGTATGGGGGATTTTGGTATATGTGTAATTACACATACCTTTTACCTGCAAAAAATGAGCCTAAAATGACCAAAATATATCAAAAATGCGTTGTATTTGTGTGTTTTGTGATTTATGATTGTGCAGGTAACGGATATTCACTAAAAGACAAAAATCAAGCCAAAACGGACAAAACCGAGCACAGGATTGGAAAGAGCGTAAAAAAGTCAAAGTCAACAAGTCAAAGACGAAGACAAAACCGAAGAAATCCTAAATGGGCCAACCCGTACCTATTTAATAGGCTGGGTCAGCCCATTAAACCTTCATTCATAAAGCCTTCATTTATAAAACTTATAAGTTTAAAAAGTCCAAAAACCCTTTATAACTTAACCCGGCCCAAAACCAAACCTAAAGAACACACCATATACCCATTAACCCCCTTAACACCATTAATCCCTAACACTTTGTATCGTTAGTCCTTATGGACTAACATTGTTCGTCCTTAGGGACTAACACTGTTAGTCCCTTATGACTAACACCCTTAACCCCGTTACCTTGTTCACCCAAATCAAACTTTTCCCGCCATAACTACTATTCACACATCCCTGTTATTTTCACCTCGACCCCTGCACCCCATTGACAAACCTATGATTCTCAACTCAACCCTATACCATAAACTGCCAATTCTACCTTGGCAATCCCTCAACGTTTGATTGGATAACAAGGAATCAAGGGCTTTGATCATACAACTTGGAAAACAAGATAAATGGATGGCTATGATGATGGTTTCGAGCTTACTCACACAAGAAACACACCTTCTTATCTCCTCACAGAACTAGCACAAGGCCAAGACCCAAGACTTTGATTTTTCTCTATAAATAGGACTATTGTAAGCCCTTGAGGCATCTAGTTTTTTTATCTTTTCAGCTTATATTAAGTTTAGCTTATTGTACTTTTTAAAGTCTTGTACTGTTTTTAAGTTTAAGGAAATTTAAGTTTTTATATAAAATTTAGTTTTTAAGTTAATGCAAGTTATGTTTTAAAAACGTTTGCTGAAAGCTCACATAAGCTCTTTTTATCTTTACTTAAGCTGTTTACTTAAGCACTATAAACTTTTCCATAGTTTATAGTGTTTAAGCCCTTTTTACCAAAAAACACTCAAAAAGCTATTTTGGATGACAAGCCAGACTTGGAAGGGCTTGTAGGTTTTTACTAGCTTGTTTTAAACAAAGCTAGAGCTTGTAGACAAAGCTCTTAAGAGCTTATTTGCCCTTGTTTAGAGCAAAGGGCAAGGTACTTTTCACTTTTCATTTCTAGCTTATTCACTGTTTCATTGCTTATTTTTTGCTTATCTTTACTTACTTGTGCTTAATGATTGCTTATTCTTTCTTTCTAAATGCTTTTTATGTTAATGATTTAGCTTTTATTGTTTTTCATGAAAACTGTCTCTTATTTAGTTTTAAAACTGCTTAATCTGGTTTGCTTATTTTAAATGCTTATGTCTGTGTTCTAATTGCTTTATTGTGCTTATTTCACCTTGTGCTTAATCTGTTTTTAGTTTTCATAAACTTTCTAAGTCTGTTTTAAGTTTGAAATGAGTTTTATAGATTTTAAAGGGGTGTTTGGGACAGCAGCATTAACCAAGGTTAATGCTGTTTGACCATTCATTGGCCTTTAAGACCAACTTTGCTAAGCTTAATATTGGCCTTATAATCTGTTTTCAAAAGTTTTTCATAGCTTTCTAATCAGTTTCAAGGTTTAGCTAAGTGCTTTTAGAATCTGTGGACTCAAAACTGTTTTTATAAGCTTATGTGGTTAGATCTTTGTTAGTTGCATTTTAGTGTTGTTTTCATGCTAGTTTTTGGTTAAGAATGCAGTAGGATAGGAGTAGTTTAAATGTTCATTGTCATGTGTGGTTTTAATATAAATATGTCAAGTGTCTAAGTCTTTATTTTCAAAGTTTTCAAAAGCCAGTTTTCAACTGCAAATTTAGGTTTGATTTATGAATCTGAAACTGATAGCATAAGTTCTTAGGATATCAAGCTTCATCTGTTTTTGCTTTTTGACTTTTGTTAAATGCTTATTTGTCCTTAAAAATCAAGCTTAAATCTGTCATTTTTTTCTTTAAGCCATAGACATAACATAGTGTAAACAAGCAAATTGATATTTTAGGGTCTGTAATTGACATCACAAGCTTATTTTCCTACAAGCTTGATCTGTTTGTGCTTATTTTGTTTTTAAAATCCTTTTCCTAGCTTAAATCAAGGCTGCAAAAAGCCCTTTTGTTTTTATAAAAACTTAAATAAAACTTAGCATATACTGAGTTAATCAGCCATTTTCAATAGCCTTTTTCTAGCTTATTAGCTTTTCAAAATGATTAATTTTTGTTTTTTCTTATAGCTTGTAGTATTAATTCTATCTATTTTTAGCTTTTAGACCTTAGATGTTAGCTTAACTAGCTTAAATTTTAGCTTGAATAGTGATTTGTAGATTGTTTTAGTAGCTTCTTAGCCAATATTGCTTAATTGCTTATTTGAGTATTTTAGCTGTTAGTTTTGCTTAACTTTTGTTTAGATTTGCTTATTAAGTTAGGTTAGAGTTCTTGTAGCTTATTTGACCTTAGGATTAAGCTTTTAGAAGCTTATTTGCAAATTTTGAGTTTAGGCTAATGCTTTTAAGTTTTTAAGGAAAGTCTGTCTTAAAGTTTTAAGATACCTTCCAGCTTATTTAATTTGCTTATTTTTAGTTAGAAGTGCTTATTAGGTGTAGGTGTATATCTGTTTTAGCTTATTTTGTTGTTTCCCTAGCTTATTTAGTTTTTAAAAGCTAAACAGTTAGCATAATCTCATTTAGTTAAAAAAAGGTCAAATTGTCAGGTTATTTTGCTTATTTCTAGCTTAATTTTTGAGTTTTTATAAAAAGTGCTTTTATTAAAGTTGTTTATTTTCATAATATTAAGCTTTTCCAAAAAGTAAATTTCAAAAATAAAAAAAACTATGGAAATTAGGAAGTCAAGGGTGAGCAAGGCTCGAACCCAAGACCTCCACAACCTCAACCCAGTTTTAACATACACTCCACTCACCAACTGCCCTGGGTCTTTTTCATTCTTACTTTGCATCATTTAATATGTAACCCATTTTTAATCTTTTAAGCTTTCAGCCAATTTTAGCTTATTTTCAGCTTATTTCAATAAGATGTTTTCTTTATTTTATTTTTCCTAGATTAAGCATTATCCAAAGTACTTTTCATAATTTTTTCAGAATTTTAATTTAGTTTAGTATTTTTAATTAATTTATTTAGATTAAATCAGTTTTTAATTCATAATAAATAATTTAAAAGTAAAAAAAGTATAATTCTTTTTTCTAAAAATTTCTTTTATCATTTAGGACATTTAAAAATTAAATTTGCATTTGTAGGATTAAATATTTAGAATTTGGTTTTTTAAAGCACGATTTTGAATCCCTTTATCGTTTTTAGTTTAAATATTTAATTGCTTTCGTTTTTAGCTTGTTTTTATTTGTTTTTGCATATTATTAATAGAAATAGAATACAAACCAAATCTTTGATCATTCAAAAGCGCGATCACGAACTTAAACTCGATTTTCAATTCACGCCTCATTGGGAAACGACCCGGGAAGGTTTTGGATTTTGCTTTGGTTAAAAGCAATTTTCCTTCTTAAAACCCTCTTGGAATACTTACTCACTCTAATGATTATTTTGGGTATTTTTTTATTCAATATTTATTTTAATATATTATATATACATTATACAATTATATATATATATATATATATATATATATATATATATATATATATATATATATATATATATATATATTCACATATATATATATATATATATATATATATATATATATATATATATACATATATATTTATGTATTTATACATAAACATTATTATATATTACACACATATATATATATATAACAATATATATATATACATATACACTATACATTTATACATAATACATATTATACATATAGAGGAAGTTAAAATATAAAAGACAAAATAGTCGTTGAGAAGGATAAAAAGAAAAACTTTTTTTTAAAAAGTTCTCGAAATATTCTAAAAAAATTCAATTAAATCAGGTATGTTGGCTGCATAAAACTTTGTAAAAGAAGTTTTTCTAATTTTGAGTTTTTATACGTTTGTTTAATGCGCAAAAAAGAAATTTTGATGCTCATTTTTGTTGACTTGTTATAGTTTGTTGCGCTATAAAACTTTTGATGAAAAAGTCAAAAGAGTTGGGTACAATATACGAATTTTTGATGCACAAAAAAACCGATTTATCGCACAGACGTTTTTTTATAAAATTATTTTCGGCACAACTATCCACTTTCTAGGAAAAAACTACCTTTACAATTTTTTCATGCATAACATACAGATCTTGTGGAATTTTTTCAAGAATTTTTTGAGAACTTTTTTTAAAAAAAGAAATATTTTTTATCCTCTCACGAATATTTGTCTTTTTATTTATCTTTATCCTATACACAACAACACACCACACACACTCACAACACATATTTATATATATATATATAGTAAAGATTTTTTTCAAATCAATGCCTTATTTTGTTTATAAATTGGGGCTCAAAAATTACTACCTACTATTTCGGTATAATTACACATCTTTTTAAGAACAAAGACTATGTAAAATGAAAGAATAATTCTAAGGCTTTTATTACCCCCTACATTTATTTTGAACTTTGTCCCCTTTATTCTACAAGTACACGAAAAAAGAATATGTAATGATAAATAAAAGTGAGAAGAAACTAATAATTCCCATGGTTTGCTCAATATCGAAGAAGAAAGAGATTGATTTATTTTTTGGCTAAATCGTCATCCAAAAGAAAATCGTCCATGTTGTGGAAAACTAGATGAGGGGTTTATTATTTTTACGCTATATAAATTAATGTTATGCTTGTTTATAAAACATTTAGATTCGACTTTTGTGTGATTCAATATGTGCACAATGAATATCTCTCAAGTATGTAAGTCAATGACAAAGTAAATATTGGAAAGACAAGAGGATAAGAGTTAGAAGGTTCAAACACAACAAAAGTCTTTATTGTGGGGGTTTTCGGGAACGAAGCAACTCTTCTCCCTACTCCATCCCCGAGCACCAAACTCGAGGTTATCTTCACTATGTCAACAACTCATTTAGGCAGAGAAAACCGTACAAGACTTAGCTTACACTAATTTTCGACACTAAGCAAATGTCAAGTTCTAATGTAGCTAGAAACCAATCTATCACAACACTACACACACTTCCAACAATCACAACTTGGGTTCACTACAAATCTTCTCTATTACTTTAACAATTCTCTTCACTTTTCAAATTCACTTTGACTTCACCAACTTCACTTCACCAAGACTTTACTACGGTTCACACCAATTCTATCATACTTACTAAGATCACCCTGATCTAACCATTCTTACAATGATCACAACAATTCTATTTATCTTACACAACTACGATACACACCTTCTCAATATACACAAATGATTTACAAGATATAACACAACTACACAACTATACTAACTATACTATAACACTTCTTGATTTGATGATAAGAAGTATTCTTCTCTTGCACTTGAGGAATTGAGCTTGGATCACTTGGAAACAAAGCTTTATGATTAAATGATCAAAGGAATGAAAGGAGTATATAAACTGATTTAGAACAGAAAGAAAGTGTGTGCAAAAGGAAAGAAAATCAGTGGGAAATAGTCCAGTATTTATAGGCAAGTTGTGACAAAAAGACACGTGGCCGGTGCCCTTGATAAATGCTAAATTGTACATATTAAAAACCCGGGATTTTGCCAAATAAAGCCAGAAATTTCAAAAAGAATAGAAAAATGTGTGCTTTTGTGTCTATTGTGCAGGAAAAGTTAAAAAAGACAAAAGTGAGCAAAATTGATCAAAAACCGACAAGAAACGGAGAAGTCAAGTCAAGAGAGAGATTTGAAGACAATCAAAGCTGGATCAGTCTGATGCAAAATGTTTGTGACATTTTTATAAAAAATGTGAGGTTGAATAAAAATTCATTTGATCATAAAATGCAGTAAGCATATGTTTATTCATACCTTTAAGTGATTAAATTTTCGAAATGAAAATTTACTACTAATTATTCAGATTTACAAATAATTATTCATTAATCATATTTAATATTTTGTGATTATCAAAACGTAGAAGAACGATAAGAATATTAATAACGTTTTAGGCATTATTTTAAATCAACAATCCAGTCGATTTCCTTTCAAACAATGATCTTGAATATTGAAGACAGAAAAACAAAAGAGAAATACACCGTGTCAACACCAAGGCGAAACTTCATGTATGAATTGAAATTTATTAAAGAAATGATAACATCAAATAGTTAATACTTTTTAGTATCAAATTCCCTATGAAAATGCTTGTAATTATGTTATAAATGTCTTGAAAACATACTGATCACTAGTAAATAGTTAGATTTTAAGAAAAATACTGACATTGGAGCAAGAGACACGGGATTTGAACGTGGAAATCAAGCAAAGAAGTTAACTCAAGGCTAGTTACGGCATAACCACCCCGCAGGAGTTACGCCGTAACCAAGATTAACAAAGAAATGAGTCAGCACCAAGATTTACGGCGTAAACACTCCATCATACTTACGCCGTAACCAGCATCGTCAAAGAGGATGACTTATCCGAGTCATTGTATAAGACATAACATCAACGCTTATAGTATACAGCCGCAACACATTTAAGCCTGTCAGAAATAGTGGAAGTGCCCGCGTAAGCAAGGATACAGTGCAACACTTAACAATACCCGTTACACCGTAACCACATATTGATACTTAAAAATAGGCCCTCATCCGGCTCATTCAGCACACATAAACCTTCCAACCACAATTTTTTGATGAATTTTCAAATTTTTGTACTGTAAGTTGAACCTCATCTTTTTCTTTTGTAGCCAACTCTAACTTCCTTTTAAGCTCTGTAAGATCTAAATCTCTTAAATAGATTTCACGTTTTAAGAGTTTTATATCTTCCTCATACACAGACTCATTTTTCTTAAAGACTAACAGTCTAGCTTCTACAGATTCTAAACCAGTTTTATAAGAGACAACACTTATCCTAGTTGTTTTTAAGTCTTTAACTAATTGTTTATTTTGTTCTTTTAGATTTTTGACACATCCTAAACAAGATGAACAACAATTTGAGTTATTAGATATCTCAGAGTTTGTAGAAGAACTTGAACTTGTTGAAGAATAAGCCATAAGAGCAAAATTAGTTGGACCTTCTTCTGCTTGGTCACTCCAATAATATCCAAAGCCATCACACTGAGATACTAAGGCATTTAAAGTAGTTTCCTCTACTGGCACAGTCCTTCTTGTAGGCTCCTTGTTCCTGCTGTCTTGATTCATGGGTGCCCTGCACTCCCTTGTAAAGTGTCCTCTCTTATGGCAGTTGAAACACTCCACCTTGGACTTGTCAAACCTAATTATTTCTTTGTTGGCCATATCCAGCTTCCTTCCAGTATTCTTTAGGAATCTTCTTTCCCTCATAGTCAGCATAGCAATGTTCCACCTTAAGTCCATCTCTTCTAGATCATCGGGATGGATTTGTTGTAAATCTTCATTATTAAGCTGTGGAATACTTGGTTGGCTAGCAAAGAAGGAATAAATCATAGCATCACTCAAATTTTCAACAGTTGTTGAGATATCAGCAGCACCCTGAGTGCTAGCAGTATTAACATCCTAAGCAGTATTAGCTGCTCTAGTTGCACTGTTAGTGCTGCTTGAGGACAGAAAGGCTAAATTGTGTGAGTTTTTGGTTGAGCTAGATGTCCCCTTGACCTCTGATTCAGAAGCTTTTAGGTTGTTAAAAAGGTCATTTAAACTTAAATGTCCTCAATCTTTGGTTGTTCTTCCGCACTATAGTATGCATTAGTCTATTCTTGTGATAGATTACAAGAACTTTCTGAGTTGATGTTTTCTTGAGAGGATAAATTCACATGAATATCATAGTTGACTAATTATCTTTGAAGCTTTCATAGGTTTTTGCATCTCAATCACTTTTGTGCTGGATGCAACAAAGTTTTCATATTGCTGCTTTAGAAGATTTTTCTGAGTTTTCTTTGTAGTAGTATTACCTCTAAATCTGCTCTTAATAGCCTACATCAGTGTCTTAGCATCCTTGTAGGAGTTGAACTTTAATTGATGCTCATTAGGTAAGGCCATCAACAAAGTGTTTCTTGCTTTTAATTCTACCTTTCTTTGTGCTTTCTTTTAACCCTTGTACGGAGGTATAACAGTCCTCTATTACATTAACAGTTTTTGTTAGTAATGGGTGCTTTACCAGTTTTTAACGATCTCCCATAGAGTGTGTAATCAATGCATTGTTAGTACGGGATCAATCCTCAATCTTCCAGAGATATAACTCACATGTTTGAGTATGGGTAGCTTGATGGTTTGAGTAGATTGAGTATCTATTGCTTCATGAAGAAATAGATCTTGTGTGTAGTAAAGTTTCATCTTATTCAAAGCTTTTCAAAAGCTCTGATACCACTTGTTGATCCCAATAGAATAGATCTTTAATCCCTTAGCTTGTATAAGGTATAGTTATGCAAGATAAATTAAACACAACTATAGCAGAAACTTTAATTGTGAATATCAAAGACTATGCGGAATCAAGTCAATGATACTAAGAAGAATTATAATGAACAAGATCAATAACAAAACAGTTTACCAAACTTTCAGCCTCAATATAAAACAAACACTCTTAATAATGTTAGGGTTACAAAACCTTGAAGCTACGAATAACACTTTTCTAGATATGATTTGATATGATTTTTGGTACATAGAACTCTATACCCTAGGACCTCCTTTTATACACCAATGAATCCTAATAGGCTTACATTATTTTCCTAGTTTATCATGATCTTCTAAACAAACAACTTATACATATCTTTTACAAAAATATCTCATACTTATCCCGTAAGTAATCTTGATAAACAATCTTATCTTTATACTTTCTTCTTTGTCTTTATCCTTTGGGGACAGTAGAAACTCTTATAGCAGTCTGTAATCTTTCAAGCTGTTATAACCAGCAGCATTAACTTCTATCCATCAGTACAATTTGTGTACAAAGCAATAGATAACTTACGTAGATATTTTCTTCATTCTTCATCAGCCTAAGTTCTAAGTTACACTAGAGTACTTACTTTATTGCTTAACTGTTGTAACTTTACTCAAAGGGGGCAGGTACTAACATATACTTGCAGTACTTACTTATACTAGCAGTAATAACTTTCTAGTAGTATTTCTTCTATGTCTCTTGAGCAGTCTTAACTTCCATTAGCAGTAGTAATATATACTAGCAGTAGTAACTGACAGTACTAACAACTTCCCATATTTTCACTAATATCACTAACAGCACTAAGTTATGCTTAGCAGCAGTAACTCTAACCTTAGCAGCAGTAACTTCTAAACAGCTTCAAAAAGTCTTTTAATCCTAACAATTCCCAATACGGCGTATCCTTTCTGTCTGCATACGCCGTATCCATGAAGATAACTATTCGAAAATACAGTAAATCCAAGTAAATTAGGAATGTTATTACTGATTGATTATGAACGTAGCGCACACTCCAAGGAATTCAGCCCAATACGCCAGTAACTCTAACCTTAGCAGCAGTAACTTCCAAACACCTTCAAAAAGTCTTTTAATCCCAACAATTCCCAATACGGCGTATCCTTTTTGTCTGCATACGCCGTATCCATGAAGATAACTATTTGAAGATACAGTAAATCTAAGTAAATTAGGAATGTTATTACTGATTGATTATGAACGTAGCGCGCACTCTAAGGAATCCAGCCCAATACGCCGTATCGACCTTGCCAGATACGGCGTATCGAGTCTTTTTCAGACACTATAAATAGAAGACTCAAAAACGAGTTTTCAGTGTGCGATATCATATTCTTTATACCATACTCACTAAAGATGAATTTTAGAAGAGAAGATCAGCCACCAAAGTCAAGCATTGATCACGAATCCATAGAAGACATCGTGTAATTTTTACTCCTCTTAATGTTCTATTTTCCATTATTTGATTACCGCTTTGTATAATTACAGATGGCTGTGGGCTAATACCCTGGGTATAGCCATTTAATATAAAAGTCTATGTTTGGTTGTTTTTAAATTCGATTTCTTAATTTACGTTGATTGTTTAATTATGTTTTTCAAACTTCATACTTGTTTATGTGTTTGATATACGAACCTAATCATTTAACTGGTTCTAGTGTTACGGATAAGAATCTAGATACCAGGATAGGCTTTCCATATGTGTTTTAATATTACTGGACCAATAGGATAATAAATAAATGTATCTGTCTTTTGTCTTGGAATTCATGAGCTTAGTTGGACGGTACGGTGACCCGTTTATGTTTCAAGCAATCATGCTCTTAATTAATGATAAGATTAGAATAGTAGACTACAGTATATTTAAAGCCATCAAAACAATAAGTGGTAAAGTACGTTTAGGCATAGGGTTTTTTAAACAGGGTCACCACTGCTTTGATTCCATACGATAGGATTATAATTAAACACAAAAAGGATGCTTTATGCGGATGGCATTAATTTGACAGGATTAAATCGTTTTGTCTAGGTCCTTAGGATGAAGTCCGCCTAAGTATTAAGAAACGATTTATGCCAGCTTTGAGATAAGTAAATCACATTGCACAAACAAAACAAACCAACATTGAACGGATTTAATATGCGCTAATACAGTTTTCTAAAATTTGGCTTGTGCCTCTTTTCTATCTTCTAATTTTCTTCTATTATGTTTATTGTCTATTGAATTGATATTTGTTTCCACCAAACATGTGCCAGTCTCTCAGGCTGAAAACCCCCTTATCATTAGACAACGTACATAGCATAGGTTTAACCAGTAAATAGACTTATTAAATACTGATATAATATAGGATTAATGTTTCACTCTTAGTGTTCTAGACAACACCTACTTACGCGGAACTATTATATTGACCGGGGACACTGCTAGTTAAATTGTTTTTTAGGTTTGTCGGCTAATATAAATGTAAAAATTGATAATCAAATAATTGACCCTAAACGACAGCACATCAGTCCGCATTCAACAAACCAGTGAAAGAAAGCAACATGAATTCTGAAACAAAAGACGTGCATGCAATAAAATACAAGATGTCAAAAGCAAAAGAGAGATGCATGACATACTTTCATTTTCTTCATTCACACCTTCAAGTTCTTTCTAACGAAGACTTAAAAGGCACTCGCATCGAACATGGATTCAAACGGGCATTCATGTCACTCTTTAGTCAAGATGATGATACTTTCACGAGTACAATGTTCCTCAACGTAGATCAACTACAAAAGCAACTTGACAAAGATGATTTTCAAGAAGATCCATGGCAGCCTTTTGGGTGATCAACAGACAGTTTTAGAAGTTTATCGATTCAAAGTTTACTTTTGATTATGACAGTCAAATGCCACACGAGTACTTTGCTAAATACACTAGAATTGAAGTTAAACAGTTAAGAGAAACATTACTTCAACACATGGGTAATGTTAAGAAGCCTGTTACTGAAATAACAAGTCATCAAAGACACTATGATAGAAGGGTGAATAAAAGATAGATTCAGACACAAGAGAGTAAGGTTGATACGGGTAAAGCAGTAGATGTTGATTTGGTTATCACAGAAAGCAATGGATCAGAATCAGAAGTGCAAGATGACAGAAGTAGGGTACAGGAATGATACAGATGCTAATGGTGCAGATATCAAACACATATATGACGAAGAGCCAATGGCTGAGGTTCAATTGACTGCTGAATTGATGACTTTAAATAACGTCTATCTTATAGCATCATTTATCCCATGTAATTAACCCATTTTATATAAATTATTGCAAAGAATTGTTACTTAATCGTTTGTATTTGAGAATTGCAGTAATTATGGAGTACTTGGTGAAAATTAGCAAAAGGCGCGTATTATGGAGCTTAAACGAAGATATATTGAAGATTACTGCTTTGACAACCAATACCTCGTATCCATCAAGGAAGATACGGCGTATCTGTGCTTGCACTGCAAAGACAAGTTGGAATCTGATTAATAACACAGATCCAAAAGACCAATACGCCATATTAGAGATATAGAAGGTGGATATTATGGAAGATGTCAAACGTGGTCCCTACTCCAAGAAACCACTATACCCCATATCCAACACATTGGATACGCCGTATCGACACAGACTCCAGACCCTATAAATACAAAACTCAAAAATGAGTTTTAAGTGTGTAATTCTGATTCTCATACACTAACCCAAAACAGTAGATTTTCAGAGGAGAAAAAGAGCAGAAGAGGTCTAGAAACGCATTTCAATCTATAGGAGACAACGTGTAATTTCTTATGCTTTTGTAATCGTTCAGTTTTTGGTATCATTCGTTAACTCGGTTAGTTTACCTTGACTAAGCCATTACTCTTGTATTAATTATGATGTTTGAAGGCTAATATATCTCGATTGCTTACTTTATCATTGTATGTTTGATTTGTTTATCAATTCTATTAATTTTTACGTGCTTTTGTATACGGACCTATCATATCAACTGGAGATTTTGTGATACGACCAACAAGTAATCTAATGCCAGGTTAGCTTCTATACAGTAATTTATACATCTAGAATCATAGGATGACAAGTATTGTCCTGCTAAATCCATGCTAGGATACGCTTCTGGCTTAACTATGACATCATATATTGCCTTTAGTTTATTGAACAAGTTGACTAGCAGGTGAACCTAGATAATTCAACAAATAACGTTCTGATTCTATTGGATAGTTGGACAAATGGACTACTAGTGTATAAATCATCGTTAAGCAGTAAGTGGGTAAAGTATCTATGCAGCTGGGTTTTAACAAGATCACCATTGCTTTAATCCCTAAGATAGATTATAATCAGCAAATAAGGATGCTTTATGTGGATGCTTTAATTGTGACAGAATTAATATGTCTAGGTCTTAGGATGAAGTCCTGCCTAAGTATAAGAATGATATGCCACCTCAAGATAAGTAATCATTTCACTCAATAAACAAGCCAACTTCTATTCAAGATAAATGATTGGCTATACATTTTTTTATTATAAGGCTTGACCACTCTTTTATCTTCTGTTAATTTTTTTGCGTGGGTTAAAGTGTCTTGAATTGATTCTAGTCACCATCAAACCTGTGCAAGTCTCTCAGGCTGAAACCCCCCTTTTACCTATTAGAATTAGGATTAGAACTAACATAGGATTATCATGACTTAGATTAAAATTAACTTTGTAAACTGAAATATTAATAGCTTATGGATTTAACCTAGCTTCAATTGTTCGACCATCACCTTAACGTACCCAAGAATCTTCACCACCGACCGGGTACACTGCTCGTTAAAGTGTTGTTTTTGGTTAAGTCAGCAAAATATAAATTTAAATCTTGAATCATAAAAATAAACACCACACAACGACACATCCAGTTTTTGGCACCGCTGCCGGGGAGTGAAAATTAATCTTGATTTTTATTTTATATTTTGGTTATTAGATTAGATCTAACACTTAGCGAGTTAATGTTAATTAGTTTAGTGTATATTCTTTATATTGTGTTTTTTCTGTGTATATTTATTAGTTTAATTGTTTGCTTGTATATTGTGTGTTTAATTTAATTGTTTTCCAAATACACTGTTCTTGTCGATAACTTGATACGGCGTATCCACTACCATTGGATACGGCGTATCCAACTTTTTGTCCAATACATCGTATTCATTCAACTGATTAATATGGCATATTCACTTCAATTAAATACGGCGTATCGATCATCTGAAACAGAAGCTGAGTTTTTATATTTGATTTATGTGCTTAAATTTTTTCTATCTTTCTTCAGAGCAAATCCTGCTGATATTTTTACCCTTGTTACAGGAAGTACTTATCAAAGCTAGTAGACTGAAGAAGATACCATAAGGAGTCATGGCAGAACTAATTTCAGATAATACATAGTGAATGTCAAATGAATCAAATCTTCTCTATCACTGTAACGATTATAATCATTTAATCTCAGCAAGAATTTTTGAGGGATATTACAAAGAATGCATACCACGGATGGATTGACGAAGACGTAGTAAACCACATTGCTAAGGTGCTTGAAATGATTGATTTAATCTACGTTCCTGGTGTGGATTCCCATCAACTACGAATGAAAGTCTCTCCTCTCTCATTGGCTGATGACGCATGACAATGGTGGATAAACGAGGGGGGAGGAAAAATCACCGTTTGGGAAGAACTTGTTGAGACATTTTTTTTGTAAATTTTATCCCAAATCATACAATGGAGAAGAAGAAATGTTGGACAAACTAGGGGATTGATCCACTTGAATTCATGTAGCGAGTAAATTCATCATTTGATAAACATATGAAAATTGATGGGAGAACTAAAAAAGTATTATTTCATGCTTGGATGAATGGAAGCTGGAATAAGAGACGAATGGATAAAAGCATTGTAGGGAATTATTTGTAAAAACAGACTTAAGTCTGGTACGTTATAGAGTTATAGTTTCTGGTAGACATTCGTTAAGTCTGCTAGTAATAAGTTAAGTCTGTTGGTACTGGTCTTGTCTAGTTAAGCTGTTTATGTAACAGGGATAGTTATCTTAGAGTTCTTAGGAAAAGGTTATGCATTTTTCCTTTTACACGTTTGTTTGTTGTAAAGCTATTAGGTTTCTTGGTGTTATAAAGGAACCTTAGGAAAAAAGAGATAGATAGACCATAATAGATAACATCAATAGCATAATAGAAAAGTATTACCATTGTGTTCTCCTTAGTACTTGTGTTAAGATTCGACCATTTATTAGCACCATAGTATTCTAGTTATTGTCTATACTATTTAGTTGATTTGAATTATTTAAGTTAACGCTATTGTTTTACAAAGGCCTCAACATTTCCAAGGACTTTGGACCTACAGTGGTATCAGGCCTCTTAGGGGCTCCTGAGTAAGAAGAATTACAAGAACCACAAACAATCACTTTCAGATCTAGAAAAATGTCTCAACCTGCTAATGATGTTTTCTCTCAACATCTTAGTGATGATGAAGCATCATTCCATGAAGATGCATCAAAAAATGGTACTGCATCATTAAACACCAAAACTAACAACAAAAATAAATCATTCCATACAACAACCACTAATCAAATATCAAAAACTCACAATTTGTAAGAACGACGGAGTATGATATATGGGCCATGGAGAATGGTGCATTACCTTGAATATTATGGACATGATGTTTGGAAGGAAATTCAGAATGGAAATTCTAAGAAGAGGAATTTCAACTGGAATAAAGATGGTGTTCTTATCGAGTACTTCCACCAGTACTGCTGCAGGAAATTATGCACGGTTTTTGAAAAGGAAAGGAAGGCAAGAACCATCTTACTTATGGCCATTCCCAAGGAACATCTGAGAAGATTTCATGGAATGGACGATGCAAAAGAAATTTGGGAAGCAATAAGGACTAGGTTTGGTGGTAATGCAAATTCAAAGAAGATGCAGGTAAGTGTTTTAAAAACAACAGTTTGAAGAATTTTACTATATAAAAGTTCAGAAGGGTTAGAGAAGGGATATGACAGATTCCATCAAACTACTCTCACAGTTAGAAGCTCATGGTGCTATAAGTATCAACTGAGGATGCTAATCACAAGTTTCTCAGATCTTTGCCCCCAGCTTGGTAAAATTTGGCAATGAAAATATGAACCAAACCAGATTGTTGCACTCTTTATCCATTGTGACTTGTTAATGACCTAGGGTCTTTGTTGCAGGAACTCATAAGTACCTCAAAATCATCTGCAAGTGCTCAAAATGTTGCTTTTGTTTCACACAGCAAGAGCAGCACTAACAAGGTTTAAGTCTGGTCATACTGGTGCCTACTAGTACATACACTCCTTTCTACTTATTCAAAAAATATTCAGAAGAGAAGTTCTTGCTTGGTTTTGCTGATGAAGTTATTTATTCACTATTTGTCAAAACAATCCGATGTTTGGACTTGCTTCAAGATTACTAGAAAGATTGATGATTTGTACATTGAAGAGATTGATGGACATAAATTGGCATGATAGCAAATGATTGACTTTTTCGAATGAAGAAGTTTTATGAAAACTGGAAGGAGGAGTCCGAATTGATGGAAAACAACATGTTGGTTTTGACAAAAAGAAACTGAAATGTTTTTTTCAAATGTCAAACCACTGGTCATTTTGCTAGGGAATGTACATCCAATGGGGACAAATGTTAGGAAGAAGGATAGACTCGTTTTATCAAGATCAAGGAAGATGGAAGAATGAGCGGAATCAGAACTGCTTGTTTGATATGGATGATTGGTGTTGTCAAATTGGGGAAGAACATACAGTAGAGAAGTAAAAGACACAAATCAAGCATCACGGCAATCAGCTCAATTAATGAGGGTATCATTTTTCTTAAAACTTGCTTAGATTCTATATTAAACTTAAAAACTCTGTGTGATGAACAACGAATCAGTTCAGCGTGAACAAGAAGTAAAAAGTACTTGCCTATAATCACAGTTGGTTAAGAAATTAAGAAGCTCATATTGTTACTTTCAAAAGAAGCAAATTATCTCTTAATGACCAGCTTACATTTCAGGCAATTGAAATTATATGAAAAAGATTGAAAAAGCTTAAAAAATATAGGAGAGTAGGAATGAAAGCTGTAAAGAAAAGGAACCAATTGCAGACAAACATTAGATTTATGAAGGTTTCTTCTTTAAACCTTTGAAATTAGTTAATTCTGGCTATGAGTTCAAATAGTTAAAGTTTACGCTGTAGGTATGGAATAAAATCAAAACAATGAGGTTATAAGCTAATGAGGAAGAAAAGAATTGCACTGTGTTTAAATTGTACAGAGAAGATTTGTTGAAAACCTTTTTACAAAGGTTTTTCAAAGACTGATTAATTTGAAGGAGTTCCACATCCCTAAATAGGGACTATACTCCTTAAACCACAATAGAAATTGAATGATTTTTGTAATGTTTTATGGTAAAAAGGACCTCAAAGCATAAAACTAGTGTCTCATATGACATTCTTGTGTAATTCTAGCCTGTCAATCAAATGACAGTGCTAGGATCTTTTAGAAATGCCTCTGAGCACCTGTTCGACGTGTGAATAAGAAATTTAAGTTGTACACAAAAGAGGTGTCTGAGTCTAAGTCTGTTAAAACTAATGAAAAAGTCGTGTCTGAACCAAAACCAAAAGAAGTTGAACCTAGTTGTGTAACACACATAAAAACTCCTAGGCAACCAATGAAAAATCAAGAGACACCTAAAGTTAACGGAAAGAATTGGAATGAAATGTGGAAAGAAGAATAGGGGAAGGGTACTCTTTTATCAGAAAAAGTGTTTTGTTTGTGGTAGCCTAAGTCATTTGATTAAAGACTGTGGATTTTATGAAAAGAAAATGGCTAAAGAGGCTGAGCTTAAGAAACAAAGGTTTTTTATAGCTGGTAATGGAGTTGGTTGGCAAATCCGTATGGAAACAATGCAAAACAGGGTTAATCTTGCTATTTCTTTGTACCTAGACCAGTACAATTAATGCTGTTGGCCAAACAGTAATTATGCTAGGCTAATGTTTATTCTGTTAGGCAAATGTAATTATGTCAGGTCTCAGTTAATATGTTTAGACCTAAAAACAGTAAGTACCCTACAGTAACTCAACAGTTTTAGTCCTGTAAGACCGTGATCAGGTGAATAAGTTTAATCAATAGAGTAATTTTTCAAAATCACATTCACCTGTGAGAAGACCAGTTTGTAAGGAACATAAAGCATAAAAGCCCTTATTCTCATGTGTAACAGGGAAAATGTGGCACTGATGTTAAGACCATCAGCAGGTTATAATGGGAGGAAACACTAGGACCAAACTCACAATTGTAATAGTGGATCTAATTTTTATTCGAACTATAAATGCTTAAAGGGGGGGGGGGGGGGGGTCTTTCCCCCGTCCTCCACACCACCTCACCCCCTCCCCTCCCGGGGGGGGGTTCCCCCTCTCTCTTCCGTCCCCCACCCCCTGTTCATCGGGGGGTTCCCCCCTTCCCCCACTCAACCCGTCCCCCCCCTCCTCGGTCCCCCGTCCCACCGGGGGGTCCTCCCCCCCACCCACCTCACCCCCGGGGGGGGGGGTCCCCCATCCTCCCCCCCCCCCCCCCCCCCAACATTCCCCCCCCCTCCTCTCCACCCCCCCCTTCCCCGGTCTCCCCTCCCACGGCAGAATAGCATGAAAAAGGCCTGGGTTCACCTAAGTTGAAACTAAATTTATCTTTTGCATATGTGTAGGAATCATCCATCAAGAACATGGAGGACAGAGGTATATTTGATAGTGGATGCTCAGGGCACATGACTGGTAACAAGGATCACCTGATGATTTTGAGAATGCAAAGGGGGGCGCGTTACCTTTGGAAGGTAGCAAAGGACTTCTACATAACTGGTAAAGGCTAGGATAATAAGTTGGTAATTTAGATTTGATAGTGTGGTCTTTTGTAAAGAATAGGGCATTTTAATATTTTCTCAATATCACAATATGTGATAAGCATGTACAAGCTCTTTTTACTAAAACTTAATGTTTTGTTGTGTCTCCTGACTTTAGGATGCCTGATGAAAATTAGATACTTCTCAAGGTCCCTAGGCAACACAATATGTATAGTTTTGATATGAAGACACCTGCTCCTACAAAAGATTATGCTTGTTTGATTGCAAAAGCAACATCTGATGAATCTAAATTATGGCACGGGAGGTTAGGTCATATAAATTTTAAAAACCTAAACAAACTTGTGAAGGAAAAACCTTGTGAGAGGTTCTACCTTCCAAGTTATATAGAAATGACCATAATGTGTTGCTGCCAAAAAGGTAAGAAAAACAAGGCTATATGTTTAGGGCTAATTAGAAAGAACAATTACTGAGCCATTACACACCTTGCATATGGATCTTTTTGGACCTACTTCTGTAAAAAGCATTAATCATGCAAGCTATTGCCTTGTAATTACTGATGATTGTACCAAATTAGTTAGGGTATTTTCTTGGTACCTAAGGATGAAATGTGGAATCCTTCAGAATTCTTAGACAAATTGAAAACCGCTTAACTACAGGGTTAAATTCATCAAGATACATATAATAGCACTGAATTTAAGAATAAGGATTATGCTTAATTTTGTTGGGTAAAAAGGGATTAAAACAAGAGTTTTAGCAATCGCCAGAACTCAAGCATAATGGAGTTGCTGAAAGACTATGAAAAGGTCTCTAGAGTTTGAGGCAGCTTGGAACTATGCTTGCAGACTTCACTCTTTACCAAATATCTTTTTGGGCAGAAGCAGTTAGTACTGCTATGCTTATATCTTTAATAGTAAGAGTGACTAAACCTCAAAATAAAACTCCTTATGAGCTTTTGTTTAGCCACAAAACAATTATTAGCTACATAAGACCTTTTGGGTGTCATGTTACCATTTTAGATACTCTAAGTGTGCTTGGCAAGTTTGATGGAAAATGTGATGAGGGTTTCATAGTAGGTTATCACTAAATAGCAAAGCTTTAGGGTATATAATTTAGTAACCAAAAGGTAGGAAGTAAATATGGAAGTGTAATAATTTCTTGAGAAAAAGTAATGTGAAAGGAATAGGGTTTTATAGGATGAGATGTTTGATATTAATTATCTCGTGATTCTATTGAACTATATTCTGTGTCTTTGGAGAATCAAATAACCAACATGCAGGTACTTCAGAAGTGACTAACAGTGCAGGTACTTTACAAACTCCTAATGCACATGCTTCCTGAGAAGAAGATGAGGCTGAGGAAGCTTATTGTTGTGTCCTGCAGTGCTAACGCTACTGTCAGCAAAAGATGATCCAAGGATTCATTCTACGAATTCAAAGGCCAGAGGCGTTTTTGCAGAGCTTCAAAACCTTAAAAACACAGAGAAGGAGGCTTATACTATTGGCATTTCAGAAGATATCCTGAAATTTAGCTTTTAGAGGAGATTGGATGAACTTGCTCAAAGCATTTAAGGGAAAGTAACTAAGAACAATGCTACCTGTACTACCTCAGCTAATTTGGTAGTAGACCAGTTAATAACTCAACATAGATGATCAGATGATTCAGATATGCCAGAGCTAACAATCTTTAACAAGCCTCAGAAAAAGGATTTTTGATGCGGGCTTCTTATCGATGTCGAGGGTTTGGTACATCGATTTAAACAACTTATCAACAGAAGTAGTTGTTTGTGCCCATTTACTCTTAGGATTCACAAACATGTAACACCCCACAATTTTTTACAATATAGCTAGCGCGAAGGGCCGGACGGGCAACGGAACGTAAGGGTAAATGCATAATGGATTCTCGGATGAACCTGTAGCGGGGAAGCGGCCGGAACCCGGGGAGTGGACTTGGGCTAGACAGCGAGGGCTTGGGACGGCCTAAAACGGTTGGGGGGGGGAGGGACATAGGCCAAGGGAGGCAAGGCCAGGGGCAGCAGTAAAGGGGATTTAGGGCCAGCGGCACCCTCCGGAGCCGGCAGTTACCGGTAGAACATGGCGCCCAAGCCGTCCCTCTTAGGGGGATCATCGCCGCTCAGAAGTCCCCACAGGCCCCTCTCAGGGGTGCGTCCCTCATGCGAAATTAAAAGCTATCACAGCAAAAAAATTAAAAGAAAAAAAATATAAAGCTAATCTGGGGTTAATTACTTCATGGATACATACAATCTCATAATATGGGAAAACAACTTTAATACGAAATCGTTGTTGGAAAAATTTAGTTATCATTCATTATAATCAGAGTTTTTACAAAATGAGGTCCGACAATCTAAAACATTATGTTTGAAGTATTGATAACAGTTCAAGACCATCTTCGAGCCCATGCCACTCCGTTGTCGCATCTTGATCAATTTACCTGAGATTAACCATTGCAAAAAGTCACACAATGGTTTTGAGTGTGAAATTAATAAGTTTGATAAACAGTTTGAATACAAGTCATAGTATAATAATTGTACAACACAATTATTATGAAAATGGTATGGTTATGTTCTTGGGTCATGTTATTATATACCCGAATCATAGTTACAATGTATTATCCCGTTGTTGCCTTGTTTGGTCTGTTTGGTCTTGTCTGGTATCAACACATTATTATCCAAAGTCAATTTAACGACTCGAAGAGCTCATATTATCAACATATTAATATCCAAAGTCAATTTAACGACTCGAAGTCAAATTTAACGACTTGAAGTCAAATTTAACGACTTGTAGGATCTATGATACTAACAGATTAACATCCATAGTCAATTTAACGACTTGAAGTCAAATTTAACGACTAATAGGATTTATAACTTAGGCATTGATTGTAATGATGTATCAGATTAGCATATAGTCTGGTAAAACACTTGTATTCGTTATTTATAGCATGTATCCCCCTTACGGGTTTATGAAAGCATTTAAGAGATTAAAAGTGAGGCTATGAACTCACTAAGTCATTGAAAAACAATCACATTGTTATAAGATAAATGAGTATGTAAAAAGTTCTGCTTTGAACAAGCATGTATCCCCCTCGTGTGTTTATAAAACATGGTAAATAAGTTAAAGGAAGGTTATGGAATCTCACCTGATAGGTAGATGTAATATATATTCCAAAATGAAAGCTGACGACCTTAATATAATCTTAACGGGGATAGTTGATATAGCAAAATGAAAGTAAACAGTCATGTCACACAACCTGAGTAGAATATGTCAAGTCTTAGGAAGATTGTACTTTAGAACTTTGGTTTAAGAGTTATGAGTTTGATTGGAATTATTGTATCACCGTTCGGGCCATCATAATTCAGAAGTCATTCAGTAAACGTTTGAGGAGCTAGGGCACTTTAAATCGTAAACCTAACACTTCAGTCTAGAACGTAATTACCAAGATGAAACCTCTTAATATGAAGCTCCAATATGTTTATGTGGTAAATCTAGCTTCCGGGATGATCGTTTAAGTGTTTTAATAAATATTGGAATTGTTAAGCACGTGGAGCGTTAATTAAAAGTTATGTTTGAGAGGTTTTGAAACACATTTTTTTTATACTTTTTCAAAATGTTACATTTTAGACCTAGGGTTTGGAAAATTGCAAGTAGACCCTGAGGTGTTGCCAACTATTTACGACTTTGGTCCTTCAACTTTTATTTGATATACAAAATAAACCTTGGACTTTGAAAAGTGACATAAATGATCCCTGGAGTTATAACTTTGATAAAATTACACTTTTAGCCCTTTTAGTTATAAGTTTCCAAAAGTTACGATATATACCCTTGCATGGATTATAATTATTAAAACCATGTTCCAAAATTGCCAGTGCAAGTTAGCTATACATTTCAATAGATTTATAAGTTATAATAAACTAAAATATGAAGTTTTAACGCAACACAAGTTTAAAATAACGATTCGTTAAGCTAGGAAGCAAAACGGGTCATATTAGGGTTTCAAAACGTAAATGTGTGGGTTTTAAGTTCAAATTCCTTCATTAATCAATAAAGTGGTTATTTTAACATTAGTTAAGCATGCTAGGATATATTATAACAATATTTAACCATTATAACATTTAGTTTTAAGAAAAACGCGAAATTAGGGTTTCGGGTGTACGGTTTTGGATCAAAAAGGCATAACACTTAGGTTTTTGAGTTCAAAGCTTTATATTATGATTTTATCAAGATCATATGAACATTATAACGTTACATGAGCAGATATGAAGTTGATAGAACCTGGGTTTGAGCTTCAATGATCAAAAATGGTGGAAATGGGTCGTTTCGGGTAGTATTTCCACTCGTACGCCTTGTATCTTCACTCCGAGGCTTCAATACTTCAGGGCTTTGCTTCTTGAACTTCTTTAATGATCCTAGGATCATAAGGGAGCAAAGGATTGCTGCCTATAAGGGTTATAGAGGAGGAGGTGTGGTGCAAGTTAGAATGAGCTATCTAAGGTCCTATTTATAGTAGTTTGAAGGCAAAGGAGTTAAGGAACACTTAGGATCTGTTCATGGACGTGTGGAGGGTCTAGTAGGTGATGTGTTGAAGCTATGGTGTGAGTATGAGGGTCTAGGATAGTAGATTGAAGTGGTGGAAGTGTTTTTGGGGTGTTTGGGTGTCACGGCTAGAAGATGGACAACAAGGCCATCATGTGTCTTCAATTTTGGCCATGGAAAGGTAAGAGCAGGTGGGTAAGCTGCTTAAGGGTTTCTAGAAGGGGTTCATGGAAGTTATTTGCACTTGGAATGGTTTGAAATGGTTCAAAATTGATGGTGAAAGGGTGCGGGCTGTTTTGGGGTTCGACTAGGGTTTCACAAGTTTTCAAGTCTTTATTTCGTGTATAAATGATTAAGGATAGTTAATATATGTAGCCAAGGTCTGATATAGGAAGGATTAGCAAAGATTAGCAATTGGTTTGGGTTAAAACGGATTAGAATTGAAGAAATGAGGTCACGGGTTTGATTAGGGCACGTTTAGGGTTTTCTTGACTTTCTTGGTTTATATTTTGTATACTTTTGATTAGGAATGATGGAATACAGATCCTAGGGCTTAAATAAAGTATTATCAATGAAGTTTGATCGTTGGTTTTAGTTAAGATGGGTTGAAATTGAAAGAATAAGCCGTAGCTTGGAATTAGGGTTCATATAAGGCTTTTAGGGTTTTCTAGCTTTGTAATTCTCGTACATTGTTGAAGCAAGGATGGATAATGATGGATAAAGGTTTGTAAACTCATTTTATGGGTTTACAATGACTCTTGGTTGCTTTCTTGAGAATGAGATGGTCAGAAAATGAGTAAACGGGTCAAAGTTACATTTAGTGCACAATTAGGTACATTTAGGGTTTCTCGGATTCGTTTTACGTACAAATGAAATAAGATGATGAAGTAATGATGAAATAATGATTGATTAGGATTGATATGATTGTAAAATAAGTTAGTGCAACTTATTTGAGTGTTGGTTAAGGTTTAAAATGGATTAAAATGAAGAAACGGGTCATTGTGTAGTATTTAGCTCGGGTTAGGGTTTCTGACTTTTGAATTAGGGTTTTGAGTGTAGATATGTGTGTGAAGGCTTATGAATATAATAATTAGGGTTTACACATTGTAGAATGAGTATAGTAGCTTGTACACAAGTTGTGGTGAAGAAATTGGAATGAAAACGGAGGTAAAATGGCTATTTTAGAGATCATGCTTAATGACTTGTATATTGAGCTTTTAAGGACTTGTACCTTTCTTTGGATAGAATGTATATTCATATGAGATGTTATGATACTTGTACATATGCTTTAGTAGCTTGTACATTCACTTTATATATTAATCTTTTATGGAATTAGGGTTTAGAGGTATACGATAACGGTTTAAAGCCCGTTTAGATATAACGTTGCGAATAGTACATTATATGAATAATGTACCTTATAAAAGGGATATGATGATATTGACTTGACATGTTATGATGTTTGCTTGACATATATAAAGATAGGATGGTCATAGATAGGTTGCGTGAGCTCGTCTACTTTAGTTATGACATACTGAGATATATAAGTAATGTAATAAAGCGAAAAATTTCCCCGTATAATTGTGATAATAGTAAAATAGGTTGATGAAAATTCTTGGGTTGTTATAATATTTAAATAATTGACCGATACGAATGAATAGTAATACGCTAGAAGATCGACGTAAGGGATCGAAATCAAACCAAGTATTATATATAAATTTATATAATGGAATAATGATAATGGGAAAAGTAAGTAAGGATCGGGGAATACGCGCGCGTGGATATCGGATAAGCGATGAAGGATTCTGTAATTTGAAAATGAAAGAAAAGAAAATCTTTAAACTTTGTAGTTATAGACTAGGTTTTGAAAATGACCCAGTTCCCTATAACCTTGGCTCTGGTACCATCTGTAACACCCCCAAAATCGGACTACGCAGCGGAATGGTAACATTGGGGTGCTACGTCAAGTACAACAAACAAGATATAGGAAACGACCATAAATGGACGTTTTAAGATAAGATTTCATTCGATGCCTTAGCAAAATATCAGAATTTATACATTAGGTCCCATATGTTTTAAAAGTCATAAACATTCTTAATTAAACAAAAGCTTCAACATTTCCAAAAGACGATTTAAGTTTTTAAAGAAAATAAAAGTTGCATTGAATTTAGATAAACACAGAATCCATCTTCACGATATCCCCGCAGTTCCCCTCCAATCTTCATACCTTAGGACCTGAAATTACATGCTAAAGGTCAACACAAAGGTTGAGTGAATCCATAGGTTTATTAGTAAAAAGGTGGACCACAAGATTGAAGTAACGGTGGACTAAGTACGTATTCTGAAGTCCAAAACATGTAACTATGTACGTATTCCATAGTCAAAATAGGTATTATTGCACTAAGCTCATGATACCGAAGCCTTTAAACTGTCAGTGCCCCAAAACAAATATAGGGTGTCTGCCAAAACATGCCTACAAGTTCTCAAAATGTTAAATGCACCAAGAGTTAGCTTGTGACCCCAAGGAAAGGTGGGGATTGTCAGTCTCGATAGATCTATCCACAACACTTGCGCTTACTACAATAGCAATTAACGGTTCATGATGGTAGGGACTTTGAATGGCAATACAATACTTAGGCAATAATATTCAGGCAAAAATCTGGATAGCATACACTTTGAAAATACTTTGAAAACACTTGTGTCCAATAGTAAAACAAGCAATGTAATATCACCCCGTAGAGTTTGTAAAACAAGTAGATGAAAAAGGGGCTATGAACTCACCTCAAGTTATTGATAATCCAAATACAACAGAAAGTGCGTCAAGGCAATGACGGAATGCAACCTAAATTAATATAGGCCGTGTAAGTACTAAGCACTAGTAATATACATAATTCTATATAGTTAATCGTACTATCGTTCGGGCTATCATAATTAAGAGGTCATGTAGTGACGTATGAGGAGCTAGGACACTTTAAATCGTAAATCCAACAACTCGTCGATACGCCACCCCGAAGAGGCCTCATTATGAAACTCCCTAGTAATATAGCACTTTGATTAACTAAAACCACATATAATTCTATATAGCTACATCACCATCTAATCGTTTTAGTGAAATCGCGTTTATAAAGTGAAAACGTTTATAAATGACTCTTTAGTAAAAATGACGTAACTTTCGCGTTTTAAGCCCGATTTTGACGTATCTTATGCCCACGCTTTTGTATTAAAATGAGTTATCAAAATTTGAAATTTTCAAAATTTGAGTTTTTTGATAAATAGTGATTTTTACTGTTCATAATAGTTATATATTTATTTTTATAGTTTTTGTTATCGTAAACTCGTAAACGTCGTATTTTATTTGTTATAGCTCTGTTTTTAGCGATTCTTTCAAGCACGTCTTCGTTTTTAAAAGTTCTATCATATTAATGATTTTTTCAAAAATAAAAGTCCCTGATGAACAGTAACGTTTTATAAAACCCGGTATTAACGTAAAACGTATATTTGTCGTATCTTTTTCGTTATAAATCGGTTTTTCGAGTTTCTTACCTTTTTGGAATCATCATGAGACGTACTATCTTTATAAAACATAATCTTATGGCTATCACAAAATATGAACCAAAACAGCCCCTTTATATCTTTTATATAACTAATTATATAAATTTGTTTTTATATACTTTTCAATCTAATAAAATACCACAAGTTT
>BQNB010034707.1:0-24011 GCA_026074375.1 Tanacetum coccineum
AAGTCAAAGGTTTTTGCTAAATTTTAATTCTTTTTTACAACGAATATAAGGAGTTATCTTATACATTTTAATTTTAAGTGAGCTTGTTTGATAGATTTATCTTGTACCATTTACTTTTTTTCTTTCTTTTATTGTGGTTAACTTTTTAACAACCTCTTAGACCAAGGTGATGGTAACCAAACTCATCACCGTCACATTATTGTTTACTCCTTTCACTAAACCAACCAACAAACACCCGTAGTGATGACTAAACCAATCACATAAACATACCGCATTTGAACACAAACTTACATAAAAAAACACTTGCAAAAAAAAAATCCACGTGGTCTATATGACTAAACCCTCACCAAATCTGGTTCTTCTAGTTAGGGTTAGTGCCTTAACGCGTTGTGTTGAATGTGTGTTTCACCAAGTCTCAATCTTGGCGGGTCAATTATTGACAGTTGAAACTATTAATAAATGCATCAAAATATGGAGTATCTTCTGTAGTTTTTTGTTATAAAAGTAGTATTTCTTTGAGTTTTTTTGGTATCTTTGCTTGATGTAAGAATATACATATGCTTAAAGCATATTTTAGGTCTTCTTAAAAACATCAACTACAAATCAGCCTCGCCATAACGCGCGGGCACGTTCCTACCCGTTGCCTATAAAAAATATGAATTTTATAGAACACTGACCTTCAATTCTACTGAAATGACGGTCTAACTCTTACAAATACAAAGTAGTTGTTACATTGTGAAATTATCTTGGAAAGTTTTGTACGTATTTTAGTAACCTATGTTTTTAAATGACTTTGGATATTTTTTAATTTCTAGTGGTCCTTAAAAGAACACCCCTTTCTACTTTTCACCTCGTAAACTACATAAATTTTATCGTCATTAGAATTGTTTGGTGGCATAGCCTTCACATCCACATGAAAAACCAAAATAAGTTACATAAAAATAACATGATCCAACTTTCTATGCAAATGAGATACAAGATCAATAATAGGAAATGTCATTATTGAACTACATATGCACCAAATTTTTGGTGTTTTCTGTTTGAATGATTTGAATTTATTAAGGTTTTTGTTCAAAAAGAATATAATTTATTTAAACGATAATTTTTACACTCTAATTACTTATCTCACAAACATTATTTCTCATATGTCTTTAACGATATTTGAATCAACAACTTTTAAATTAATAGGTTGCTCGCATACCTCTAAGTTAAAGGTCTTTGCTAAAATTTAACTCATTTTTGCAATGGGTATAAGGAGTTATCTTATAAGTTTTGATTCCATGTAAGCTCGTTTGATAGATTTATCTTGTACCATTTACTTTTTCTCTTTCTTTTATTGTAGTTAAGTTATTATCAACCTCTTAGACCAAGGTGATTGTGACCAAACTCATCACCGTCACATTATTATTTACTCCTTTCACCAAACCAACCAACAAACACCCGTAGTGATGATCAAACCAATCACATAAACATACCGCATGTAAACACAAACTTACATAAAAAACACTTGCACAAAAAATAGCCACGTGGTCTAGATGACCAAACCCTCACAAAATCTGGTTCTTCTAGTTATGGAAGGGTTGGTATCTTAACGCGTTTTGTTTCATGTGTGTTTCACCAAGTCTCAATCTTGGCCAGTCAATTTTGGATAGTTGAAACTATGAATAAATGCATCAAAATATGGAGTATCTTCTGTGGTTTTTTGTTTCAAAAGTAGTATTTCTTTGAGTTTTTTTTGGTATCTTCACTTGATGTAAGAATATAAATATGCTTAAAGCATATTTTGGGTCTTCTTAAAAACATAGGCTACAAATCAGCCTCGTCAGACGCGCAACCACGTTCCCACTCTTTCCCTTCAAAAATGTAAATTTTATAGAACGTTGACCTTCAATTCTATCAAAATGACGGTCTAACTCTTACGAATACAAAGTAGTTGTTACATTGTGAAATTATCTTGGAAAGTTTTGTACGTATTTGGGTAACCTATGTTATTAAATGACTTTGGATATTTTTTAATTTCTAGTGGTCATTAAAAGAATACCCTTTTTCTACTTTTCAACTCGTAAACAACATACACTTTATTGTCATTAGAATTGTTTGGTGGCCTAGCCTTCACATCCACATGAAAAGCCAAAATAAGTTACATAAAAATAACAAGATTCTAACTTTCTATGCAATTGAGATACAAGATACATAATAGGAAAGGTTATTATTGAACTACATGTGCACCAAATTTTGGTGTTTCATGTTTAAATGGATGATGTTATTAAGGTTTTTGTTCAAAAGATATAATTTATTTATACGATAATTTTTACACTCTAACTACTTATCTCACAAACATTATTTCACATATGTCTCTAACGATATTTGAATCAACAACCTTTAGATTAATAGGTTGCTCACATATTGCTAAGTTAAAGGTCTTTGCTAAATTTTAACTCTTTTTTGCAATGAATATTAGGAGTTATCTTATACATTTTGATTTAATGTGACCTCGTTCAATAGATTTATCTTGTACCATTTACTTTTTTTCTTTCTTTTATTGTGGTTAACTTTTTATTAACCTCTTAGACCAAGGTGATGGTGACCAAACTCATCATAGTCACATTATTATTTACTCCTTTCATCAAACCAACCAACAAACACCCGTAGTGATGACCAAACCAATCACATAATAATACCGCATTTAAACATAAAAAAACACTTGCACAAAAAAAACCACGTGGTCTGTATGACCAAACCCTCACCAAATTAGGTTATTCTAGTTATGGAAGTAACGCGCTGTGTTTCACCAAGTCTCAATCTTTGCCAGTCAATTTTTGACAGTCGAAACTATAAATAAATGCATCAAAATATGGAGTACCTTATGTGGTTTTTTGTTACAAAAGTAGTGTTTCTTTGAGTTTTTTATCTTTGCTTGATGTAAGAATATACATATGCTTAAAGCATATATTAGGTCTTCTTAAAACATCAGCTACAAATTAGCCTCGCCACAACGCGCGGTGTTGCGGTTGTCGTAAGAGACTTCTACAAGAAGTTTTACAGCTCCCTAGGCAGTGTACCTAATCGTTGTAGTGTAGTATAGGCAAGACTCGGGGGTTGTTATCGTTCTCTAGGGGAATAGGTTGGGAAGGCTTGATCACGGTCTAACAGAATTCTAAGGGTTGAGAGAAGATTATTTTTGTATTTTTATGTTTATAGGAAAGCTGGTAAATCATATATTTGAGAGGTTTGGTTTGGTTTTAGCTATTAAACTAAATGATAAACTACGCTAATGGTGATAACAATATAATAAAAGATTGTGTTAATTTAATCATGTATTACTCCCTATATTGCTTCTCCTAGTGTTGTTACTTTGTCACACTTGTGATGATCTATGTAATTATTTCATAATTATGGAACGAATTTACACGAAACGCCGTCATTTAATATTCCGTTAAGGAAACACAAAGTAAGTAGTATGAAGACTATTACACAAAAATAGGGCCCTAAGAGTATATTAAATGCATTTGAAATATATTAAGAGTGGTCAACCATATTAAGGGGCCAAGGTAATAGTATGAAGACTGTTACCCGATGTATCCTTTCTACACAATCATGTTTTCCTAGTCATATCAATAGCCGATCAAACAAAAAGGTTAGTTTTCTACGACTTTAACATGCATATTACATCAAAAAAAGCAACACATCTAAGATCTTTTTTTAACATTCTAGGTTTCATACAAGTTAAATAAAACACAATTGAAGGTTTAGCCATGCCTGTTAAGATAAAGCAAGAACATTAAGAATTCACACAACAAGATATATTGAATGATTAAGATAGTCTTACTTGATTAAAACATGAATTGAAGGAAGTACAATAGGGTTTTGAGGCCCTAAAATCATCCCTAACAGCTGCTAAACAAACTAGGGTTCGTCCCTTTTTTTTACTCTAGAGTTACACACTTAAAACCCTAAAAACGAATTTGTATATATAGGAAAATTGCTGCGACGGCGTCGCGTTTTAATCGTGACGTCGTCGTGAAAGAGAATATTCTAGATAATGGGCTGGGTAATGCATTCTGACGCCGTCTTGAGATATTGTGATGCCGTCTTGGTATGAGATGTGACGGCGTCACGTGTAATCTGTGACGCCGTCTCCAGCTGCTGGGAACTTAATCTTGAGAGATGTTGGTGTAGGTCCATAGTCTTATCCGTTTCTTCTCCAAATGAGCCCAAGTCACATGTATTTCCTCCAAATGCCTTTCAAATGCTGAATACCTGGAAAGGAACTTATAGACCAGCACCAAAACCTTCTTGAGTATCTAACTTTTGTTCATACCTCCCCTGAACTTCAACATGTAGAGGAACCAATGAGATTCCAGCATCCAAATCTATTTCTTCTATTATACTCCTCCCATGTTTGGAAGGATCCTCTGCAACTAAATCCTCTTCATCATCAGAAGCAATAATCTTTGTTCTCCTTCGAGCTTGGCTTGCCTTGACAGTCTATTCTAACTTCTTTACCCTTTTGATAAGTTTAGTAAAAGCAGCACCATAGGTTTGTTTTGTTTGCTTTAATTCTGTCTCCAAGGCTTTCACCTTGTGTGATATTGTGACATTAGAACCGTTATTATGTAGTGTCATACTGCCCTCATCACGTCCAGGTGTGTGACCTCTTGGGAGAGGTAAATCATGGGGCATGGTAGGGGACTTAGTGATGTTACTACTACCTTGTCCTGTATCTATGCTAGAGACAGTAGTAACAACCCTTCCATGAACAACATCCACACCTGTGAATGTAGCCTCATCTGCAACTGGGGTCTGAGTAGGAAAGTTGGACTGAGGAATCTCAACTTCCTGTCTGATAGTTTCCTGAAGTGTTGAAGAAGTTGGTGGTTCAGTTATTTGTGGGGGTGATGTATGTGTTTCAGTAATAGGTGATTGAGCTGATGTATCTGGGTGTGATTCAGTAGATGGAGCCATGAGGGGTGTGTGTTCAGATCTAACTGGGATTGCTGATCCTTCACTGTGACCAGTTTGGTCAATAACAAGCATAGTGGAAAATAAAGTTGTTTCCTCCCTAGAATGTCCCTGGTTAAAACCTTCTCGATGTACTAATCAATTTAGGCTGTGAGGGTAGGAGTGATGCCAAATTCTTTTGTGTGAAGAAAGCAACCTTTTCCTTTTGTTCAAAATGATTTGACTAAATCTTGGATACATTAGAAATTTACTTTGATTATCCAAGTTTTTCACAATACCATCAAAAATCAATTTTGAAAAATTAAAAGTCCTATTTGTGGCCAAGCAAATTATAGTAGTTGCTATATTACTACTAAACTGGTTCCCAAGTAAAACTGTTTCTTTGGACTTAAAAATGATGAATGGTAGGGATCATGAACTTCCACTAAGGGGAAATGGACTTTTGAAAAAAGTTAATTGTTCAAAAGTTTGGAACTACCCATCAGTGAGAGTTGGTCATATAATTTCCAGTATTTTGGTAATGATCTACAGACCACCGAGCTCTGCTAATGGTGTAATTTCCTAACAGATGACTATAGTAACAGTTTTAACTTAACCATTCGACTGTGGCAGATATTTTCTTGTTCCCCATTATTCACAGTGTATTGACAGTTTCAGTCTAGCCAAAACTGTTTGATGTGAGAATCCATAGATAGTAGCGATTTTCAGAGGAGTAAAATTGATGTGAGAAGCATTTAGAAAATCCAATATCTGATGAATTGAAAGCCTTTCTTCCATCTGTTTTCTCCGTATGAGAGACAACCATGGTGTTGATCATAGTACTTCAAAGTTTGCTCATGTTAGATTATGAAAGCTAGTAAATCAAGATTCGATTATTAAAGTGTTGGGTTTAAGGTACGTGTTAAGATAGTTTTGTGTTGTTGGGTGAAGCAATTGAGATTTTATATACAAAGCGACTTAAGGTTTGCTTGACTTGACTGAATAAGGAATGAATCTTTATCTTGAAGAAGCTTATAAGGGAAAGAAGATTCAGACATTGTCCAATTATAGACCCTATAAAGCGAAAATATTTGGCAGAAAATCCAACGGATAATTTATATTCCAAAAAAAATGTTAATGCTCCAAAAATTTTTTAATGGTAGGCCCAGCAGTACTAAGTGAAGCCTAGCAGTAGTAATATTTGGACTAGCGATACTAACTGCTGCTCACCAGTACTAAGAGTTGTCTAACAGTATTAACTCTTTCTGCAATAATTATACACCAACATGCCTCTATTCATCACAAGCACACTAGAAACAACTAGATAGACATGTGAGAATTCATGAGGATCCATATTTATGTACAACCCCATGAATAGAAAGTAGATACTGGTAAGCAAACCATTGTACAAAGTTCCATCAATTCCTTTAGTTTCATATTGTCCTCCCCACTTCCAAGTGTGTTAACTCTTGAGGAGAGGTGGATCATTAGACTGTTTAGATGCAGCCTCAAACCTAGTTTGAGCTTCTACAACCCCCAATATGGTAACTTGGCACCTGGGACCACTACCTGAACCAGTTCCCTGAGGAAGAGGCTCATTAAGTGTTGCCATGGGTTGGGTCCTATTTATGTTACCACTATCCTGCTATGCTTCTAAGCTAAAAGCAGTAGTGGCAGCCCTTTCCATTTTGTCTTCCCACTCCTTATAGACAATCTCATCTGTAACAAGGTGAATAGGTCCATTAGATTAAGATATCTTAGTGGTCCTTTAGGATTTCCTAGGTTTGTGGGTCTTTTTGAGTTGAGATAATGGTAAATTGTGGAGATCATTTTAAGCCCATCTAGGATATATTTTACAAATATCATTGATACGAATTAGCACAGTGGAATTAATCCAAGAATACAATGATATTAAACAAAGTTTTACTATTAAACACCAAGCCCCAATATTATTTGATCAAGATAATATGGTTACCTATTGTAACAGGGATCAAGAGATCCTTAAGGCTACACTATCTATTAACTACTATCTATCTAACTACTAAATAAATGTGTACACACACAAACATGTTTATTTACACGAATCTCATAGAAAGCCTGTGTTTTTTGGATACTCTAAACCTATGTCTATGATCTCTTTATATAGGGAGAGATCAAGACTTACAAAGGAAGTAAATCAATTTGATAAGGAAACTATTTAAATCAATTTAAATCTTTCCTAATCTTTATCTTGAAGATCTTTGACCAAATCTTCCATCTTTTGTAGATTTCTCATCTTGACGTCTTTGGTCCTTATGTTTCATTCTTCTTCTTTAAGCACATGTAGTTTTGTAATCATCAAATCTATAAACCCAACAATCTTCCTCAATTTGATATTACAAAACTATCTCCCATTTTTTTTATAAATGAAACAATATTCATTGTCCCCCTTGACTTAAGATCTCCTTGAACATGCCACCACACATAATAACCTGCAAATTAATAAACAGTAATCTTCTTCCCCTTTTTGTAATCATCGAATAAGGGTCTTCTGAAGATATACAACTTGGATCATAACAACTACAAACCATATATCACACTACCAATCTAGCCTTCCATGGACTCAAATTTCACCACCATTACGCAACAATAAGAAAAATGAATTTGAGCAATAGAAATATAAACTGGCAGTAGTAATAAAGATCAACAGTAGTAACGAAACACTTCCCCTCAAGTGATACTTCAGAGATTAAGTAATCCAATGCTAGAAATCAGAAAGTTAAACCTGCTAACATCAAAAGCCTTTGTGAGAAGATCTGCAACATTTGTTGGTCATTCTCCTGTTTTGTTAGTAGATCTTGATCACTTGAATTAACTTCTTCTCATAAGAATCTTTGATGAAATGGTGTCTAATCTCTATGCGCTTTGGTTTTAGAGTGAAACACTGGATTTTTCACAATACAGATTGTACTTTCATTATCAATGTAAATCTTGGTGTTCATAAAGTTAAACCCATAATTAAGCATTTGATTTTGAATCCATAACACCTGTCCACAACAATTAGCAGCAACAACATACTCTGCTTTAGTTGTTGAGTTGGCAACTATTATTTGCTTTTTACATTGCCATGAAACCAACCTTTTGCCAAGAAATCAACAACATCCTGTTGTGGATTTCCTATCACGGCTAGCTCCAGCATAATCACTATATGAAAAAGCTTCCAAGTT
This sequence comes from Tanacetum coccineum, assembly GCA_026074375.1. NCBI lineage: Eukaryota > Viridiplantae > Streptophyta > Magnoliopsida > Asterales > Asteraceae > Tanacetum > Tanacetum coccineum. The sequence continues at coordinate 8,148 of BQNB010034707.1, forward strand.
AAATGGTGAATCCTTAGGATAACAAAGGCCAATTTTGGGTTGACCTTTCAAGTATCTAAAGATCCTCTTCACAGCATGAAGATGTGAGACTTTAGGAGTAACTTGGAACCTTGCACAAGCACAAACAGCAAACATTATGTCAGGCCTAGAAGCTGTCAAGTACATCAATGATCCAATCATTGATCTGTATAAATGAACATCCACATCCTCAGCTTCTTCATCCTTGAGCAATGCCTTGTTAGTCTCTATTGGAGTGCTTTATGTCTTCATTGTGACAAAATCAAATTTCTTCAATATATTAGCACATATTGTCTTGGCTGATGAAAATTCCATAATCTTTCTTCTTTACCGCAACCCTAAGTGAAATGTAAGCCTCCCCACATAGAACTCTTCTAGAATCCTCCTGTGCATCATCTGCTCAAACTCAACACATAAATACTTCTTTGTAGACCCAAAGATGATGTCATCAACATACACTTGCACTAACAGGATATCACCTTTGTCCTTCTTAATGAATAAATTCTTATCTATAGTGCCTCTTCTAAATCTATTTTCCAATAAGTAGGTAGACAAGGTCTCATACCAGGCTTTAGGAGCTTGATGTAGACCATATAAAGCTTTTTTCTCCTTATAAACTTTTGTCTGGAATACTATGGATTTCAAACTAGGAGGTTGGCACACATACCCTCCTCTTCAATAAGTCCCATATAAAGGCACTCTTCACATCCATCTGGACACAATAAACCCCATAAAATGAGGCATAGGCCAAAGATAACATGATTGACTTCTATCCTAGCAATAGATAGCAAAAACCTCCATCATTAATCATTGCATTCTTCTTAGGTGTACCTTGTGCAACCAGTCTTGCCTTGTTTCTAACTACTATCCCTTTCATCTTTCTTGTTTTCTATAGACCCATTTTGTTCCAATGGCATGCTTGCCTTTGGGTAAATCAACCAATCTCCAAACCTTTTGCAATCTAAATTGTAGCAACTCATCTTACATTGCCTCTATCCAGCTTGGATCCGTCAAAGCTTGTATCACCTTCTTGGGTTCTATTTGTGAGAGAAACAGGCAAATAAGCAGTTTTGATAATATTTATGATTTTTTCTCCTTTGCTTTTTGATGTAACTGACCATAGCATGTTCTTTAGAAATCTTGGTCATCCTCCTTGTTTGAGTAGCTCATAATTTATGTCTCACAAATGTATCCTGGTCTTTAGGACGATCTTTGTGTATTTTGGTTGTGGGAATAAGATTGACATTCATGGTTGTTTCTAAGTTGTTGAGGTCAGCCTCTGCACCCTCATCTTCATCATCATATGTACCACTAAATATACCAGTATTTAGAAGATCAACAGTATCCTCCAAATTAGGCATAAGAGGATCAGTTGAAAAATCAGTATTATCAAAACTTTGCCCAGCAGCACTAATAGATGGACTAACAATACTATCTTTGTTAGTGTTGTTAGCATAACCTTCCTTCTATTAAACAAGCAAATTATCCAATGCAACTCTAAAATCTTACACATTCTGGTCATCTTCTTTATTTGAAACTCCTCCTTCCTTATCTTGACCATTTCTTTCACCCTCATTTGCTGGTTCTTTATTAGTCTTTTTACCAGCATCATCAGCAACTACATCCTTTGAGCTCTGTGGACTATCATAAAGTAATGGTAGCAGAATATATTGTTGAGTAGGTATTGCACCAACATTATCCTTGATACCTGTATTCTTATTAGTTTGATTCCTTGCAGTAACTGGCTCAATAATCTAGAGTTTGTTAGTAAATCAATATCAAAGAGCCAATCTGGTCCATTCCCTAAAACATTTGGTTTGTTTTCAAGAAAGGTTATGTGCAGGTTCTCATCTACTTTCCTAGTTCTAGTGTTAAATACCCTAAAAGCCTTGCTATTTATAAAGTATCCAATAAAGAACCCCTCATCAGCCATTCCCTCAAATTTGCTAGGGGGTCTAAGGTATTAGAATAGATACAAGACACCAAAAGGGTCTCATAAAAATTATACTTAGTTGGTCTACCATGTAATAGTTCATAAGGTTCTGTCTTGTTTGTGAGGCTTGGTCACTAGAACCCTATTCTGACATAACAAAGCTAGTACTAACTGCTTCTGACCCAAAATGTATAGGTAATATGAATCTGCTAGCATGACTACTGCCTCTATAGTGTCCTATTCTTCTTTCAGCAACTCTATTTTGTTGTGGAGTTCTGGCAACACTAAACTCCCTCTTAATCCCTTTCATCCACAGAACTGATTCATGTCTTTATTTTAAACTCGGTTCCATTGTCAATCTTGATGATTTTAACCTTATGTTTAGTTGCGTTTTCAATGTCAAGTTATAAATTTTAGGATCCCATCGTATCATCCTTTCGGGCCAAAAAGGAAAACCCAAACTAAACCTACTAAAGTCGACGTAACAACAAGGCAATATGTCTTGTGATTGATACTCCTTACAGATGTTGGTCCAAATAAGTCCATATGCAACATTTGTAAGGGTTGGCCTGATAGAGCTCACAAGCTTGGTCTTACAAGAGGCTTTGTGTTGCTTTCCTTATGAAAGAAACACAAGTTATGGTCATTTTCAATAGCTTTTGAAGGCAACCCCTTACAAGGTATTTTTTTTTTTCCCCTCACAAGTTTTGTTCACAGTTTTAAAGTTTATATGACCAAGCCTCCTATGCCATAAATTAGACTCATCTATTGTAGCCTTTGCAAATAAACAAGTCAAACCTCCTAAAGGAACAACATTCTTTAGATCAAAACTGTACATGTTGTTCTGTCTGGGAACTTTAAGCAAGACTTGACTTTCATCAAGTAGGATTAAGTTTAGGATGTTAGACAAAGACATTCAGTCTCAGTGAAAAGAACAACTATTTTTCTGTCACGCATTTGCGAGATGAGACAAAGGTTAAACTTAATTTCCATTTAAAGTATACATCTTCAAAGTCTAATTTCCCAGTCCTAATTTTACCTTTTCTAGTAATTTTACCTCCTTTAGGACTTCCTCCAAATGCAACAAATCCACCATTAATCTCTTGATTATTCTGTAAAAGAAAAGGATTGTTCCAGTCATTTGCCTAGAGAATCCACTGTTAAAATCTTGATTCTTGTGAAGTTTATTGTGGGATTACCTACACTCAAAAATAAGAGAATTGTTTTCTTGGGGACCAAGCCATTTCTGTCTGAGGTTCTGCATTGTTGATCAACATTGTCAAATCTTTTAAGCATGTATCGATCCACTGTCTTTGGATTTATGGTCAATAACATTTCCTGTGGTCTTCAAAGTCCAGCATGCTGAGGAACCTAAAGCCATTTTCCCCATTTCCCACAGTAGCACTAACTATTGCTTTTGGCCCAGCAGTAGTTACATTGTTAACCCTAACAGTATTAACATTTTCATTAAAATTATTGGTTTTAGCTGCTGATTTTTTATTAAAAGCCCTTCTTACTGGTGAATGTGCTTTAAAGTAAGAATATGTCGTGGGTAATGCATCATTCACTTTTGGTTTAGGAGCAACAGTATTAACAGGCCTGGCAGTACTAATTGATGCTACTGCTTTTGGAGAGCTTTGCTTAGCAGCATTAACTGGAACTTGTCCTGACTTTATTGCAACTGCTGTTGGAACAAAATAACTTTTAGGATGTGGGTGAGTAAATTTATTTTAGTGGTTCACCCTCAAAGTATTGTTCCATACTGGTCTAATTTCCCTTTGACCAGTAACCATTCCCTTATTATTCAACACTGGTTTTTCTACCATTTTCTTGTCATGAAAATCATAGTCTTTGATTAGATGATTAAAACTCCCACAAATAAAACAAGCTTTCTTTATAAACTCAAAACCATTTCCTAGTTTCCGAGTCATCATCCCCATTTTTTTTTTTTTTTTTCTCAAGTTTTTCTATTATCCTTAGGGAACTTGGATTCTTTCCTGGAATACTTCTACTTGCCTATGTGTGTTTTCCTTATTAACAGATTTCACATTCTCATCAGATTTGACAAAATTGTTTTTTGTAAACTTTGGTTTTGTCTGATCATATTTAGGTCTAAATACACTATCATTATCACTATCAATGTCCCAATCTTCAATGATAGGAGCACTAGGCCTAACAGTTTTAGGCTTTTCTACAATATCCTTACTAGTCTTAGATATACTAGTTTCAGTTTCACTCACTTTAGCTTATATTTTAGACAGAAAACATACTTATTTTTCCCCCCCAACAAAAGGATAAGTAAGGTCTTGAGGGCATGTAGATTCCTATGTAGGGAGGGGGAACTGTTATTGAAAAACCTTCACATATTTTGAATCTATCATTTACCGAGATATATCCACATCTTTCTCTACTATTAAACACTCTATTGAACCACTTCATCTATTCATTTCGACTATCATACCAAGCCAGGCTTTGTCTTTAGCCCTTATTTGGCTATTTATCGGGTTAGTTAGATTCTTTGATGATTCTTCAAATTTTTGTAGTTTAAGTTTCAAATCATATTTCTCTTTTAAAGCTTCTTCTAACTGATTTTAAGGTCTTTGATAGAAATATCTTTTACTTGGACATCATACTTTAAAATACAATATCTTATTCATAAATCAGCTTCATTCTTTTCATGATAACAACTATCTACTTCTAATGACTTCTAATCCCATTTGATAACCTATAATTTCTAGATTAGATTTATTAAGTGCTTCACGTTGTTGATCATACTGTTTTTGAAGAGTTTCATATGATTTTAAGCAATCTTAGAGCAAGTATGTACCTCAAAGTCTGAACTTGATGAACTTGATGAGCCTTAGGATGTATAGGCCATTAGAGCAAAGTTTGTGATGCCTTCTTTATCCTGAAAGCTCCAATCATAACCACCTATCCCATCTTGAACACCAAGGCTTTTTGTAGTACGATGTATCCACTGGTGCATTCCATTCTTGGAGCATCTCCATTTTATTCCCGGATCCTTGGTGCCCTACATTCCTAGCTAAGTCACCTCTCTTGTGGCAGTCTGTAACATTTCAAACCTGATTTGTTCGTCTTATCAAAGCAACAGTTTCTTTTGCTATTTGATATTTTAGATTCTTTCCTGTCTTTCTTTTAGAATCTCTTCACCTCAATGGTATGCATGGCCACATATCTTGAGATTCCATTCTTCAAGATCTCAGTATCAATAGCTCCGATCTTTTCATTGTCCAAATTATGGACCTATTAGATTGATTGGCAAAGAAGGAAAACATGACATCATCAGCATAAGTTAAGGAATGAGCTTGTCCCTGTGAACTAGCAGTAGAAACATCATGAGCAGTATTAACTGCTTCATTAGTACTGCTAGTGTTTTCTAAAGATACAAAGCCTTATTCTGTGAGTTGGTGCCTTGAGCTTGATTGGCTTTAATATCATGCCTTAATACACCTACACAATTTGTTGTACAAATCATCATGCTTACGTTCTAGATCAAGATTGCATGATCAAGGTATGCGTGTTTCCATAGCTGATGGTAGACTTCTCAACAACTTTAGATTTGCATCTTCCTGAGAGATAACTTCACCATGAATTTCTAATTGGCTGATGAGTTTCTGAAACCTATCATAGGTTTTATCCAGTCCTTCAGATCTTGATGCAGCAAAATTCTCATATTGCTGCTTCAGAATGGTTTTCTGCATTTTCTTTGATTCTTTGTTGCCTTCCTAACACTAGCCTCTGATTACTTCTCTATAAGTCTTTGCATCCTTGGATTCCATGAAACTCTTCATTAGGTGCTCATCAGGCTCTTGAGCCAAACAACAGAGTGCTTTTTGCTTTCAATTATTCTTTCATTGCTAGCTTTTGTTCAACAGTTTTTACGGAGGAATATGGACCTTTAGTACCTGACTAGCTGGTGCAATTTGCAGCAGGTGCATCACCATTAACAATTATCCTCCTAAGAGCATAATTTAGAGTGAGTAAGTTATTGCTCTATTTCTCATGCTCCAAGAGATCATAGTCCCTATTTTGAGCATCAGGAAGTTTTAGTGTAGACAATGTTTGGTTAATTCTGACTGTGATTCATCTTCTCTTTGAATACTGAGTTCTTGTGTAAGATATATGTGTTCTTTTATTAAAAGTTCTCAACCTATCCTCTGATACCTCTTGTTGATCCTTTTGAACAGATCTTACTTGCTTGTTTAAAGCTTTAGTTGTGTTGGATAGATCCTAAACAATTATTGTAGAAAACTAAGGATTGAGATATACACAAACTATGCGGAATGCTAGTTTGCAAACTTAAAAGAACAATGAAATAGTAAAACAAGATCTTGCTAACTTTCAAATTACCATGGAAACATCAAAGTTATAGAATAACCTTGAATCTTATGAATTCTAACTTTGAGAAATGACTTCTTGAATATATATATTTCTATCTTTAGACTTAGGATTTCTTTATATACACCAAGAAAATCCTAATGGTCTTACAAAAACGCGTCAAGTGTCATGCATATGCTATCCTAATATATATCATGAAAATCATTTAGCAGTACTACCTATATAACCTACATATACTATTATAACTAACAATATTATATATGACATTGCTCACACTTGTACCTGGGTAGGAGTACTAAACTATAACAACTAACAGTACTAATGACTTTGGACTATTTTCTCTAATCTTCACCACAGTAGTTTCTTTCAACTAGCAGTTAGAAATTAGAGGCGTTTATTACCAAAAGTACCTCTCGGGCTTAAAACCTAAGGTTATTCTTCCTAGGTTGGGGCGGATTCGAGTATTATTCGGACATGTCTTACGCATAGAAGATTTGTAGAAGTAGGAAATGTCTTCTTCTCAAGATTTTCTAAGAATTCATATTTAGCACTGTTCTCCAGGACCTTGGTGTCTTGATACTTTGTGATTTTCTTGATCTTCCTAGGTTTATTTTCATTTTCCTTTATCCTTTCCTTTAGTCTTCTCGCGACTTCCGAAGAGAATTCCATGAATTCTTCTGCAATAATTTGCATGTAATATTCGAGTTATGTGATCCTTTCCTTTTGGTCGAAGATGAAGTTCATTACAATGTGCTAAAATTCTTCTTGACGTGATGGCTCAGAGGGTGGTCGATACATTTCGTTGGTTGTCAACCGGAATATGCTTTCGCTTTTTCCCATTAACGAGATTGCGTCCTTCATAAGTGTATCGAATTTACTCTCTATGATCCCAAGTAATTGTTTGATGTTGGGATTTTCGTAATTGAGACTTACTTCATCTGGGATGAAGGCATCAATCCACCCTTTGTCCTCATATTGGGCCAGCCTCTCGATAGCAGCCCGTCGGAAGGTAGCAAAAATTGAGATAAATGTCTGGAATTAAGAATTGGGAAAAATGTTTGAACTTGAGGACTTAGAAAACATGTTTTGAATTGAGATTTTAGAATCTTGAAAATCTTGTATAAACGAACGGGTCATGCCGAAATTTTGTAAAATTCCCACACTTAGAAAAATATCCTGAAAACTTATTTTGTATCGATTCGGTTAAAGGACGAAACATGACTTTTGATAAAACGACAAGGTTTTATAATTACCCTTTTTGGCTGATAAAGAGACAAAAATTATAAAATATTATTATTTTATTACTATAAATATATCTAAGTATATGTATACTTTAACGTCGCGGAGACGTTTATCCGTTTATTTTTTATCTTCGAACTCCCAATTATTTCTCGTTAGTTTTTTCTTGGATTGTTTGATCGTTTGTCCCGTTTCAACGATGATCGATGTTTTGGATAAAATAATGTTGATGTCACACTTAGCCCAAGTGTTTTGAGTCATTTTGAGTAATTTACCACACAACCATAATATGAGATAACGGTTTTAGGTAAAAGATAACGGTTTGGATATGAGATAACAGTTTTGGTAAAAGATAACCGTTTGATTATGAGATAACGGTTTTGGTAAAAGATAACGGTTTTGGTAAAAGATAACGGTTTTGTTATGAGATAACGGTATTGTTGCGAGATAACGGTTTTGTTGCGAGATAACGGTTTTGAGATAAAGAGTAAAGGTTTTGTGATAAGGAAGTGTGTTTTGTGTAATAGAACTGGAGAATTTTGGCGTTGAGTAAAGATGATTCCAGGTCGACTTTCTAACACAAGTTTTACAACTCCCTAGGCAGAGTACCTAACCGTTGTAGTAGTAGTATAGGCAAGACTCGGGGGTTGTTATCGTTCTCTAGGGAAATAGGTTGGGAAGGCTTGATCACGGTCTAACATAATTCTAAGGGTTGAGAGAAGATTATTTTTGTATTTTTATGTTTTATGAAAGCATGTAAAATCATATATTTGAGAGGTTGGTGGGTTTTAGCTATTAAACTATTTATAAACTAGCTATGGTATAACAAATTTTATAAAGGTTGGTTCATTAATCATGTATTACTTCCTAGATTGCTTCTCCTAGTGTTGTTGCTTTGTCACACTTGTGATGATCTATGTAATTATTTCCTAAGTCATGAACGAATTACACGAACCCGCCGTCTATTTAATATTGCGTTAAGGCAAAGCACAAAGTAAGTAGTATGAAGACTATTACCCGGCCCCCAAGAGTATATTAAATGCATGTGAAATATATTAAGAGTCGATCAACCATATTAAGGGGCAAGGTAGTATGAAGAATGTTACCCGATGGTATCTTTTACACATCATACCCGTTTTCTTAGATATCAATAGCAATACGGACAAAAGCTGGTTTTCTAAGACCTAACATGCATATTCATCACAAGAATCAACACCACTAAGATCTACATTTTAGGTTTCATACAATCATAAATGTACACAATAGAAGGTTTAGCCAAGCATGTTAAAGATAAAGCAAGAACAGATAAGAATCACACAACAAGACATATTGAATGATCAAGATAGTCTTACAGATTAAAACATGAGTTGAAGGAAGTACAATAAGTTTTGATGACCCTATTAATCATCATCTACAGCTGCTAAACGAACTAAGGTTCGTCCCTTTCTTTTACTCTAAAGTTACACACTTAAACCTCGAAAAACGGATTTGTATATATAGGAAAATCGTTGTGACGGCGTTGCGTTTTAATCGTGACGCCGTCATGAGTAGAATATTCTAGATCTTGGGCTGGGTCATGCGAGCTGACGCCGTCGTGAAATGTTGTGACACCGTCATGGTGGGATTTGTGACGGCGTCACGTGTATTTTGTGACGCCGTCTCCAGCATTGAGTTAAAATTTCTAGAGATGATGTTGGTGTAGGTCCGTAGTCTTGTCTGTTTCTTCTCCAAATGAGCCCAAGTCACGTGTATTTCCTCCAAATGCCTTCCAAATGTGAAATACCTGAAAAGGGAACGATTAAGTACCTATTTTGGGCATAAATGCACGATTTAGGGGGTTAAACGACCCCGAAAAAGTGTATAAAATGACACCTCATCAAATACCCCTACACTTGGGATTTGCTTGTCCTCAAGCAAATGGGCTTTTCTACCTAGACAATAACAATATGAGGGTCATTTTTACCTACTCTTTAAAAGTATTTTACAACACAACCTTCTAGACCTGTATTAAAGCGGAAGATATTATTCTAGCATCATCACATAAGTGTTTGGGATTCTCTCTTTCACTCGGGTGTATAATAAATTATAACATAAAGGGGAAACAGAAAATCAACACTCATTACCTGTCATAGCATATAAATTACCATAGGCTTGGTAAAGGATCAAACCTCCACCGCTAGGTGCAAGCATTATTCATTACTATCTAAGAGGTCTTTTCAAAGGGTTGTGGGGTGTAGGTGTAAGATAACATATAATGAAAATGGAAATGGATGGGATACATTTGGGTGGCTTTAGGTGAATTTTGAGTGGAAGGGTTAGCTAATTATTTACAAATACACGCTGGTTTGGTTGCTAAGCCAAGACTCAGACGAAGATATACAAACTCCACAACTCTACATCAATCTCTTTCTGTTTCTTTTCTCTTTTTTAACATAATACATCATAACATGGGGTTTATAACACGTACCCCTACACTTGATCTTTTACATGCTTGATATTTACAATCTAACTAATGACCCGATTTGAGGTGGATCAAAATAACATGGAGATCATCTAACAAACGTATGGGGGTATTGATTTAACTTTTCTTCCCCATTCTTCCGCGAAATAAATAGTACCATTTGTATACATCGTCCTAAAAACTGTATTTATAAGGATAAGGACTTAGCAACCGTGTACTCAATAATTAACTTGGGTTAAACACAATAATGTACTAAAAGTGAGTACATACAAGGTAGGCTAAGGCGATTTGGGTGTAACGATTGGTTTAAGGGAGACAATTCTCTTCATTAATAGTCCGGATTAACCAGAAAATTACAAGAACCGTGAAAAAGGATAGGCTCGGAGGGTTGTACTAGGGGTATCCTACACTAAAAATGAGTGCATGGTAAGGATGTGGGATAATTATATGATCGAGGTGACCATCATAACAATCACAGGTTTAAAACATGGGTTAATCCTAATGCCTCTTATCAAGCAAATTCTAACACTTACTATGCGGTCTCGGGATGCATCACAAAAACAAATTATGGAATTTAATATAACTACTAGTTACACTCTCATAATCTAAAGTAACCGGATTACTAATGTTCTAGAAAGGCGACAAAACCACGGAATACAACATCCGTAACAACGGAATAGACACACATGATTGCTCACTCCTTAACTCGAACAAGCTAAAGGTATAATATCTAAGGGCGAACCTCACATTTTTGGGGGTGTAATTTGAGGGTTTTTGTGCTAGTAATATAAATTCCTATCCATGAGACGCTATTAATACTCGGTTTTCGTCGGTGTGTGTCATAATTTTTTTTTAAAATTTGGGTCAGAATTACCTTTTTATACTATGTTTTGATATATTACTCATCATTTTAAGGACAAAGCAAATGGTAAATGAAAGAATAGTTTCTAAGGCTTATTCGCCCTACACTTAAGTTAAACATTGTCCCTAATGTTCTATAGAAGTACTCGTAAAAATGAAATAAAGGGATAAGAAAACAAGGAAAAGAAACTAGTACTCCCCTGGTTTGCTTAATAATGGAGAAGAAACATGCGATAACTAGTTAAATCGTCCTCCAAGAATCATCCAATGAACTTTATAAAGAATTCCAAGCTTCTTCTCATCAAATATAACCTGTAATCAAAGACAAAGACAACTATACCAAGCATAAAAATGTGCGATATACAAATATATAATGTGAATTTAGGGTTTGACTCGATAAAGCAGTAAAGATAGGATGAGAGAATTGTCAAACTCATTGGTTTTGCAGGTTTATAACAGAAGAGTACATATTTTAAATGTTATGCAAGTTTTATTTTCAAAAATAATTAAAAACTTTAAGTTTTCTAGACCTGGGCGTTTGACGCCGTCAGGGATATCCTGACGCCGTCACAGGTGTCGTGGTGACGGCGTCGCGTGTAAATCGTGACGCCGTCTCCACGTTCTGTGAAAACGAAATTTTTGTTTTTGATGAAAAATTTCCTGCACTTGATTCCATAAGTTAATTCCTGTACAAATAGCTGCATAAAACCTGAGATTTGACAATTTACTCATATGACTCGAAACTGACGCGAATTAATCTAAACAAATTATTTAACATGCTTGAACTTGGTTCAAAAACCAGATAAATTCCCCTACACTTATTATTTGCAAAATACCTTTGATTGAAATTAAGACGAGGTTAAAAACAAAACAAAGCATGATTACAAGATTGGGGTTCGAACATGATAGAATAAAATGAAAAGAATAAAACACATGACACTCCTAATGTGCGGGAAAAATAAATATTGGGTTGCCTCCCAAAAAGCACTTTTCTTTATTTTAAGAGTCTTGTAGCTAGACTCGAAGTCACACGCCCTTACGTGACTTCTCCTTCATCATCCATTCCAGTTAAGTATTCGGGTCCGAGTTCTATTGCATTCTTTGGAAAAATTTCATAAATATTTTGTCATTTAATACTTCAACTCCTCTCCTCTTGTCTTCTTCGTTCCTAAGGTAGACTGATTTTATATGCTCTTTTTCTAGGTTCGACAATGAGTCGTATTGTTCTATCTTATGGGGCATCTTATAGGCAACTTCATTGTTTTCGTTGGTGAACCTGACTACTCCTTCGGGTGGGTCGTGAGTCATGTTGGATATTTCCACAAAAGGTTTCCCTAGCACTACTTGTGACAGCCTAGGGTCTATAATTGAGCTAATGTCCTCAATAATCATAAAGTCTACGATATAGGTGAAGTTTCCTATGAAGACATGCATTCCTTTAATCCTTCCTGTGAAATTGTTAATTCCTCCATTCCTATTTTCCTTAGGGTTGAGTTTTCTCCTCATGATCTAATTATACATCATTCAGGTTATGAGATTTAGAGGGGAGTTAAGGTTAACGTAGGCTTTTTCTACGTGCACATGCCCAATGTTGCATGGTATCTTGAGGTTCGAAGGGCATCCTTCCATAATGATAGGGTTTCATAGAAATATTTAATGGATTGGGTCACACATGAGATACTTGTGATATGCGAGTTCACTCCTAGTCGGGGGGGGGGAAATATGTCAATAATACTATATATTTATCTTGCTTCCTTTTCGGGTTCTCTTGCGGGAATTGTCATCCTTCGGGACAATCTCAATAAACATCACGTCGCCATCTTCCTCTTTGGTGTAAATGAGTTCAGTGTTGGATGATGGGGGAACCAATCCAAGTGATTCGAAGAATGAATTGAATTTGAGGACTTTTTTGGTAATGAATGTAACATATGGATCGGGTGGTGTAGGAGGGTTGACGTGGATATTTTTCGGGTCGTCCTCTTCTTCCTTATTCTCTTTTTCTCCGTCATCATAAGAGGCGCTTTGTTGCTTAGTATGGATTGTGATGGCGTTGATCGAACCGTGGATATGGTTTGAGCATTGTGGGTCCATATTTGGGTAAGAACGAGCAGACAAAACTGGGGAGGTACTCAGTTTCAGGTTCTTAACCGTGTCGCTAGGTAGTGTACCCGCTATTTGGTCGGTGATGGCTTTCAACACTGTGGCAATTTTGTTGGTCATCTCACTTTGTTGTTGTTTCATGAAGTTAGATACTAATCCTTATAGATTTGATTGATTGTTAAAGTTTCGAGGATTGTTTTTGAAGGAACGATTCAGGGTCGAGCCGTTAGGTTAGAACCGGTTAGGTGGGTTTGAAAAATTATTTTGAGAAGGTTTGGGTGAATTCTCCATGATGGATTATAGGTGTCACCAAGATTGTTTTGCTCGGGCTTGAAAGTATACAACTTCACCTCCGATTCATCGGTTCGAAAGGATATAGCCGTAGTCAACAAATGCTTGTTCGGGATCTTCCATGCAATAATGAGTGTCGTGAGGACCACTACAGATCTCACATGAGGTAGTGACTTTGTTTACTTGAGTAGGTTATGTCGGAGCAAGATGAGCTTCCATCAAGCGTTGGATTTGATTTTCGAGCTCAATGAGACGACGGTCAGATGTACTCGAGACATCTTGAGGCAAAGCGATTGCCTTGACCGGCTTGGTGAAATCCCTTGGGTCGTTCTAACTTTCATTGTTATAGAGGGCGAGGTCTTCTAATAATTGCAAAATTACTTTGGCTTTTCGGTCACAGAGCTTACCACGGCCGATTAGGTCAATGGATTGTCTTGTGAACGAGATGACATGGTCATAAAAAAAATTTGGTCTCTGAGCCAAAGGTCGATGCCATGATGAGGGACTTTTTGTAGTAAGTCCTTGAAACGAGTCCATGCTTGATAAAGATTCTCCATGATGTTGTTGAAACATCAGGATATCATTGCGGATTTTTACGGTCCTTCTCGATGGAAAGAATTGAGCAAGGAATCAGGTAGTAAGATCCTCCAATGTGGTGATAGATCCTGCTGGAAGATGTTCAAGCCAATTGCGACTTAAATATTTTAGCTTATAGCTTATTGGTTTCGGCTTATATATTTGAGCTTATAGCTTATTGGTTTCAACTTATATTTTGGCTTATGGCTTAAATGGGCCTAAGTAATGGTTTTGGATTTCTACTTGGACTTCGGCCAAATAAAGTATAACTATTAGTATTTTTATTATAAAGTTAACGGGCTAACTTTAAAACTATAATGGACCTTAAGGCCCAATAAGCGAAAACTAGTGGTTTAATATGTTTAAAGTGGATTTTTTTAAGTGAAACATGTTTCGTGTCAATATTGAAAGCCGATGGAAGGAAATGCGTTTTGTTAAAGTATTTTTGCGATATAGAATTTGGCGTTTGGTCGGAAGGTAGCAAAAATTGAGATAAATGTCTGGAATTAAGAATTGGGAAAAATGTTTGAACTTGAGGACTTAGAAAAAGTGTTTTGAATTGAGATTTTAGAATCTTGAAAATCTTGTATAAACGAACGGGTCATGCCGAAATTTTGTAAAATTCCCACACTTATAAAAATATTCTGAAAACTTATTTTGTATCAATTCGGTTAAAGGACGAAATATGACTTTTGATAAAACGACAAGGTTTTTTTAATTACCCTTTTTAGCCGATAAAGAGACGAAAATAATAAAATATTATTATTTTATTATTATAAATATATTTAAGTATATGTATACTTTAACGTCGCGGAGACGTTTATCCGTTTATTTTTTATCTTCGAACTCCCACTTATTTCTCGTTAGTTTTTTCTTGGATTGTTTGATCGTTTGTCCCGTTTCAATGGTGATCGATGTTTTGGATAAAATAATGTTGATGTCACACTTAGCCCAAGTGTTTTGAGTCATTTTGAGTAATTTACCACACAACCATAATATGAGATAACGGTTTTAGGTAAAAGATAACGGTTTGGATATGAGATAACAGTTTTGGTCAAAGATAACGGTTTGATTATGAGATAACGGTTTTGGTAAAAGATAAAGGTTTTGTTATGAGATAACGGTTTTGTTACGAGATAACGGTTTTGAGATAAAGAGTAAAGGTTTTGTGATAAGGAAAGAGGTTTTTGTAACAGAATTGAGAATCTTGGTGTGATTAAAGACGAATACTTGTACAATAAGACAACTTTGTACAAACATTAATAAAGTGTCGTAAATGATTAGGTCGTGGCCGGGTACAGTTGTGCGCTTGCGTTGAGATTATTTGTGCATTGAGTTTGAGATTTGTGCAGTTTGCATTATTTGCTGTTGAGGTGAGTTCTCGTAGCCCCATTTTTCTACTGTTTTTCCATTGGGGGAAAATGATACTCAAATGTGTTTTGAACTGTTTTGAAATTGAACTGTGCGAAACGTGGTTTTGTTTTTGGGACAATTATGTGCTTATGATTGCTATGTGAATATATGTGATGTGATTTTACTTGCATGTACTGTGTTTGGCATGCAAGGGTTGTGATTTTACTTGCGTGTACTGTGTTTGGCACGGCAAGGGTGATTGGCAATGATTTGCCATGTCTTTTGTGGTCCTGTCCTAATATAGTGCTTCAGCTTGTAGGCCTTTTAGGTGCGTAAGTGACATATTTTCTACCTGACTAGCGGGGATGCTAGGGCATGGTTATCATATTGCATTATTGTCCACTATTTTGAGATATTGGCACAGCTTTTGGGTTTAAGGTCAAACCTACGAGCTCACCAACATTATTGTTGACCTTTTAGAGTATCATTTTTAGGTGTGTCAGTTAAAGGTATGTGAATGATGTTGGAAGAGCAAAGATGTAACCCAAGGGGATTGGGTCAAGATGGGTTTTGTGTGACAACCATGACTTGAGCAGGTTAGTCAAACTATTAGTGCTGACTTATGAATCTGTTGCAATGTATGGGTTATGTGTTATATGTGTTTATACGTGTT